>LR550844.1:0-109439 GCA_900536415.3 Caenorhabditis sp. 38 MB-2015 | reverse complement strand
TTTCAGGTCTGAAATTTGGTTTGAATTCAATTGTGAAAGAAAAATGAGATACTGTTGCGAATTGACTTATCATTTCTCGTATATTACACTTTTCGTACATGAAAAAAAGAAAATTTTAATGTCTTGTTGATGTTTATTTTTAATAAACTTGTTATTATATCACAAAAGTTCATGAGCAAAAAAATCATAAATTCCTGAGCCAAGATTTAGCAATATTTCGATATTTATCCGACAATTCTGATTGATTACCCTCGCCTGGTTTCAACTTTTGACAAACATACACGAAATAATGAAAATGATCGCCAAATTCAAACATTTCCGAGGTTCTCCACTGTTTTTCTCGAAGAAGTGCGGGGATTCGAAAATGCGGCTGGGTGAATGAGACAGATATGAAGAGACCTGCAAAAGATTTATTGAATTTGTCTGTTCGGGTATTTTTATTTGAAATTACCGTTTGGTTTTAATATCCTATAAATTGAGCTAAAAATATTTTCCAGATTTTGAAGAGCTTCGTCGGATGGTTCCCAGGGACTCTGAAAAACATACATTTGTTTTTTTTTTTGGATTTTTGCGAAAAATTACCTTTTCATTGACTAGAATTGCTTCAATTGTAGCTTTTTCGAAAACGACGTCGAAGGTTTCGCTCTCCAAATTTTTCAGATTTGTGATATCGTCGGTTATCCATTCCATATGTGGGTAGTTTTCTTTGCAATTTGATATTAGAACCTGAAAATTCGGAGGTTTCAGGATTCAGTAATTAATTATGTTTAAAATACCTCTGAATAATCGATATTTGTGATATTCTTGTATCCTAATTCGTAGAGTTGCATTGAAACTTGACTAGATCCACATCCAATATGAGCAATTCTGTAAAAAAAGGTTTCATAAAGACTATAACTTCATTTTTTGGTTTTTATATATTTTTGAGATATTATTCTCGAATAAAAACCATGAAATTTAATTTAAAATCGACTTACTTTGCGTCAAGTGGGATTATTGGTTGAATAATGTGCTGAAAATCCTTCAAACCGCTCAGCCATTCGAAATTTTGCTCAGTTTTAAACCTCTCGTCCCAATAGTCCTTTCGAGCATATTGTGAATTCGATTCCATGCTCTGAAAAGTGATTTTTGAAACAGAAAATAAGTTTTTTTTAATAAAAAATGAAAAATTCATCAAAGGAACATTGATTTATTCGGATTGGTCTTGTTGCGAGAGAGTTTTGTGTACTTCTCTCGGAAAACAGAAATTATTTTTGTTTTCTTTTTTTTTAAAGTTTGTTTTTGGAAAAAAAAACAGAGATATTTGCTTTCAAAACAATGAAAAATGAATATTTAACGTTTTTTTCAAAAAATAAAATCCCCACTGCGTTTTTTTCTTTCACCTTGGCCTAGGATCCGACATTTGGGCGAACCCATCCCTAACTCCGCCCACTTTTTTCTTTTCTGTGTTTTTCCCTTTTTTACTTGTTTTTAAAATTTTTCAAAGCTTATAGGAATTTAAAAAAAATCCAAATTTCTATTTTGTAGTGCGAACGAAGGCGAATTTAATGCAATTGTTTTTAAACAATTTCATTCAGAAACCATTGAGCTATTTCGAGTTGAATATGAAACTTTTTCGAAAAATTAATTTTTTGTACTCATAAAAGTATTTTTTTCTACTCATAACATATGTATTTATCGTATTCACGTACAATGATACTAGTAAAGGCATCTTTTTTATTTGGTAACCATTTCATGACTAGATTATAATGAAACTTTTATAACGTTTTCGTGATTTTTGCCATAAATATTTGCATGACGAAATTATAAATAAGTGACGTGTTTTCAGATATGTATCGCTTTATCAATGCAGGAAATACTACGCAGTATTCCGTGTTATCTCCGCCGTTGCATCAATATCAACAACAACAACAACAACCGGTAGTTCAAATGTTGCAAGAAATGCCATATAATGGCCCTGTTGAAATGCCGTACAATGGCCCAAGATATGATGAGAACCGCGTCAGAAGTCAAAGAATTTATCGGCAAAACAACCACACATCGGACAGCTTCAGACAGTCGACAAATAATTGCACATATGGTTCGTCAAGAAATTTGAAAGGAGAGAATAATGTAGGTTCTGTGTAAATACCTTCGTGAAGCTATCAATTTCAGAGGATGAAAAAGACGATTGAGGCTGATAATTAATTATTCGCAATCTTCGTGGAGATATTAATGTAGGTATTGTAAAAATTGGTTTGAAAAAGTATGGTTTTTTGTAGAAATTGAATGAGGAAATTGATGATCGAGAAAATGAACTAGTTGGCCTCAGAGAAAAATATTTACGAAAAAAAGAGGACTATAAATTGATGGAAATATTGATAGAAGAAGTGAGCTTTGTTTACCTCACCCATAGTTCTTTGAAGCCCGAAATGGCCTGCAATCACAAAAATTGAACATCAACATTTTACCCCATTTTTCAGAAAACTCGGTACTTTTCGAAAGAAAAAGTCAAATTGGAGGGAAATATTGAAGAAGAAAACGCAAAATCGAAATGTCTCCAGTTATCATTGAAAGCGGTAAGGTTTAATGTGTTTTCAAAAAAAATCTCTATTATAAAAGTTTACACGATTGAAAAATATTATCATCAATTTATTTCTTTCAGAAGGAAGAAGAAATTGCGAGATGTAGAACGGATGACGAAGAGAGACAAGCCAGGCTGTTCAAACTCGAAAATATGCTGAAAAATGTGAGATTAATTGGTTTTTATTCAATTTTATCATCGACCCATTTCTTTCAGAAGGGGGAGGAGTTAAGAAAATCGAAAAATGAATTTGAAAATGAACAACGACGCAATGCAACTTTTCAAAATCGACTCCACACACTGGACAACAATGCAAAGTCGACACGCAAACGGAGAAACCGGGTATTCTAAATCTTTCTTTTTGTTAAGTTATTAATCATTGTTGCACATGTTGTTGGATTGTCTTTCATAATAAATCTTGTTGATTTTTAGTTATTTCTTCTTCAATTCCTCTGCACAATCCAGTAATAATTCAATGAAAAGATTCAAGAAAATATCTCGGTTTTTTTTGAAGTGTTTTTTAAAATTTGTTTGGTGGTTTTGCAGAATTGATATGGGAAGAGTATCGCTACAAAAGCAGAAAAAGAAGCATAAAGGAAAGACAATGAGACAAATAAACCAATTCATACATGTATTATTTGTTGTTCATTAAATAATTTTGATTATTTAACTATTTGAAAAGAAAAAAGTGTGATTTTTCAGAAATAATAGAAACCCGATTTTATCTCTTTATATGGAAAAATCGCGATTTCTAAAACCTCTGAATAGCTCACCAACTAAAGACTCACCAATTTGCTCGATTCGCCTTCATTTTCCTTTCCTCTCGTCCTTCCAGTGCCACTAGTTTGTCCAGAATATTTAGTTTTTTCAAAACAAAAATGTTTTTTTGTCGAAAAAAAAGAAAATAAAAAATCTGCAGAAAAACCATGCGGCGGCTAGGCTTGTTCGCTCTATTGACAAATGCTTGGTTTTTTCGGCCGCCAGCCAAGGTGAAAGAAAAACGCCGTGTTTTCAGTGCTAAAATATATTTTTAATTTTCTTATAAATTACAAAAAAATAAATTATTATTATATTATGTGATGTTTGGTCCAGAAGATCCTTTTCTCTGTCCAATGGGTAAAGTTGTACTTTCAATTGGATTTTTCGTTGCACAAGTTTGAAATATATTCCATCGAACCTCCTTCGAAAATACCAAAATCGAAAATAAAGGAAGGCATGTTAACAAATAATTGATCCAGAAATACTGCGCAGCTACGCCAGCTAATAAATCATCATCATTCGGTGAGAAAATCTGAACAGACATTCGAACAATTTGTTGAGTTGACATCAACATTGCCACTATGAATAGAACTATTGAGTAGAATACAAGGCCCTGTGATTATTTATTGGCTTTAAAAAGAGATTTATCCTAGTTACCCTTTCATTTGTATTAACTGTTAAATTATTGCCAGTAGTCATTTGACTCAGTCGACGAATGATAAAAAAGTTAAAAACAATTCCGATGATTGCATAGATTGTGCTTGTTGTTATATTGATTATTTTTGCAACCTGGAAAAGTTATCAGTAGAGCGAACTTTCCATATTTCTTTTACTAACAATATCAACGTCTGTTGGCAAACTTCCAATATTCCATTGATCATTATCTTCATCCCAATCATAAGGGATTGGATAATTGAAATAGAAAAGTTTTGTAGTGATGGCTAAGAAATATTGGAGGAATATAGCGAGACATAGACTTCGTGGCGTCCAGAACTGGAAAAAGAGAGAGGTTGGAAGGACTGGGGAATTTTCATACAATTAGGAATCAGAAAAATCAGGTTAGGTGTATATTTTTGCTATATTTTTTTCACCTGAAGTTTTTGTTCCAAAAAAATTGACCCAAAATAGGACTGATACAGCACATGAAGCAGGGGTTAGAATAAATTTATTAAAATGTCATAGAGTCCCTAAAATACATAACCAACATACCCCCAGTTGAAGATCCAGTACATGGTCAACTCAGGTCCAATAGAGATCCTCAAGAAATTGAAAAAAAAATCAAAAAATAATCACTAAATTGGATCTTTAGGAGTTTCGTAAGAGTTCATACGAGATTTCTACCTTAAAGGTGAAATTTTACCGAAAAGCCTAGTTTTTTCTTTTTTCAAATAAAATCTGCTCGAAAACTAGAAATCAGTAAAAAAATTAAGAATATCTTCGAAGTTTTCACCTAAAAATATGGGCTCTGTACGGAAAAAGAGGGATTTAGAAAAAAAAGAGGGATTTTGATAAAAAAGAGGGATTTTGATAAAAAAGAGGGATTTTGAAAAAAAAGAGGGATTTTGAGAAAAAAGAGGGATATTGAAAAAAAAAGAGGGGTTTTGAGAAAAAAGAGGGACTAAGATGAAAAAAAGGATATAAAACTTCGACAACAGAGTTCTCTAAAATTAATCTAAATTGAGGCCAATACTGATATTTGCTTGTTTTCGTGTATGTTTGAAGAGTTCATTTAGTTGGCTATTTCTTTATTATTCTCTCCATGTGAAAAATTTGAAAAAGTTAAAATTGAAATTGCTTCTGTTCATTTGTGTTTCAGATATCGAACAGTCTCATTTCTTGATGATTTTTTTAAAACATGAGTAGCTCTATTAGAGTGTCTTGAATGTAACTTTGTTCTCCATAAATATTTTTGCAATTTCTAAAAGCCATTTCGACAAACATCATTAGGACCACATTTTTTTCTGTGAAGACCAAAATCGGATTCAGTTTTTTTTTCGTGAACACCTCGAATTTGAGTTACAAAGAAGAGCAAATTCATAAGAATGAAAACTAAATGAACTCTTCAAACATACACGAAAACAAGAAAATATCAGTATTGGCCTCAATTTAGGTTAATTTTAGAGAACTCTGTTGTTGAAGTTTTATATTCTTTTTTTCATATTAGTCCCTCTTTTTTCTCAATAACCCTCTTATTTTTTCAATATCCCTCTTTTTTTTTCAATGTCCCTCTTTTTTTTTCTAAATCCCTCTTTTTTTTTCTTAATCCCTCGTTTTCCGTACAGAGCCAAAATATGCACCTTTAAAGACACCTAGAGTTGGAAATAATTTTCGAGTTATTACAACATTTTTTTTCATTATTCCTTGAGTTTGCAATGTCTAAAACACGTTTTCAGAAATTTTGTGATCTACAGAGAGAAAAAAATAAACATCCTTTTTTCGAAACCGTTCGAACACCGTAAATTTTTTCATGTTTTTTCATAAACAAAACACACAACTTGACGTGAATGTTCACAAACCGTAATCAAAACAACAAACTTTTTTGTTTGATTTTGAATTTTTAGTGGAGAAAATTCCCGAGTTGCTAGGTTCTTAATGAAAAATCAGTAACGTAGCTTCCGAATCGACTAAATAGAATTCATTTTTTTGTAATTTCAAGTTTAGTTGATTTTTTTAAAGCGCGTTCGATCTCATTTTTCTACTCACAGCTAAATGTTTTGTCGGCATAACCACTGATGTGAATCGATTACATTGCAATAATATATTGCCAATCAAATGTCCTGTCAATGAAACTCCTGATAAATAATTAGCCCACATATATTCGACAGATTGCTCAGGTCCTAATCGAAACTGTTGACTAAGACGCATATACATATTCGAAATCAAAGACAAGATATCCATAAACCCTGTCGAGATGAATATTTTGAAAAATGGTCGCTTCAATGGGGCTCTTTTGGTAACTATTAGTGAGTATAATATGAAAGAATAAAGAAAAATACAATATATCTCAAAAGTAGTTTGAGGAACTGACATAAAATTGCCGTTATCTGTCATTTCGTCTATGTTCACGCTCAAGTTGAACATTTTAAACTAGAATATAAGAAGGATTAAATATAAAATAGTGGTGGATAAACAAGCTAATTATTACCAGGAAAATGTGAAGAAATTTTGTATTGTATGCGACAACAATCAGATGCTGATTGTATTATTCATTGGGGAGAAAAATACCGATGCGGTCAGAATTTTCGGATGAAAACATATGATGCTCTCTTTTTTTAGAAACGTCAATGAAAACTTGAACAATTTCCGTTTAGAAAAAAAAACGGAATAAAAAATGGAAAATTCTGAAAACATTGTTTTAAAAAATTGTAGTCATGAAAAAGCGACAACAATATTTGGAAGTGAGTTCTTTTAACATTTCGAGAGTTTTTTTTCGCAATATTCGAAAATAAAAAACCGAGCGCAAATTTTTAACTTGAATTTTGTTCGGTTCAAAAAAATCAATTTTGATGAAAATGTATATGTTTAAAATTTCTAATTCCGATGGAACCAAAGAATTTGAAATCAACCAGGTCCTATTTTTAACAGGTTTCAATTTTTTACACTAATTGTCAAATCGGTTTTTTTCTGGGTTGGACACGAATAAGGAACACATTTTTTGATGGATCCAATTCGTTCGGGCCCGTGTTTTTTCTTTAAATTCGATTCAGTGAGTTTTTTAGGTAACCTGATTCAGGAACCAACTTCAAATGTTTCATATTTCTTCTGAATCGGGCCAAATCCTCAGAAAATCATAATTTGTTTCAAAAAGTCAAAAAAAAATTTGATTTGGTACACAAATAAGTTTCGTGTGTGTTAGAGGTTTTTAAGTTTAAAATTTTTTATTAAAAAAATAATAAAAACTCATTTAAAGAATAGATTAGAACCACAAGTTTCTAAAAGTTCAAAAAATCAAAATGTGTTCGATTTTATTCGAAAAACGCAGGATTTTCAGAATTCAATCTCCAAACAAGTTCAACATTTCTATTTTGACGTCAATTTTTTGAAATCAGAAGTTAGTTAATTTTTACTATGAAGCACCTTTTTAGAAATCTCAGATTCATATGAGATTCTTGACTTCCAGCAATGTTTTCAGATTTTTCAAATCGGTATCTCTATTTTTTCTAACTTCTGAACCCTTTCATCCAACCTTGAGTAAACAGGTTTCTACGCTGTAAAAATATCACATATGACAGTATTTTTCTTCTTTTCTTTCATATCTATTTTTTTTTTTTCAAATAAAAATATGATTTTGCTGATATTTTTAACTTCGTTAATATCCTCACTATTTTGCCAGGAGAATGCAGCTGATTTGGAGTTCTCGCCCTTTGTCTTCAAACACGTCGAAATACCATTCAAAAATGTGAGTTTTACAGGACTTCAATGAATTTTGGCTTAATTTTCTATACCAGAATACATTTTTCCTGAATCAAAAAAAAAATCAAAAGTAATACCTAATGAACAGTATAGCATAACCAGTTTCAAGCTGAAAAACATTTTATAAAATGAGGTTGTTTTGACAGATTTGTGAAAAATGTATTTTTTAGTATTACTTATTTTTGTCAGAAGTCTAGTTTTTGGACAAGATAACACGGCTGACTTGGAATATTCACCATATATTTTTAGAGATGTGGCTATTCCGTTTAAAAGTGTAGGTTTGGAGTTGAAATTCGATGTTATCCTTTTTTTAAAATCTATTCTGTTAAAAATTCGAGTTTAAAACTCATTACAAATTTTAGAAACTTCAGTACAAACTTTGAAATTGTTTCAGCTTTTCCGAAGTTTTAGCGTAATAGTTAACTTATGGTTTTCTCTGAGTTTATTTTGATTATTGTCCAAAATTTTTCTCTCATATTCACAATCAAAAAAACTGCTACTTTTAGTTTAAAAAAATCAAGGCATGATTTTCGCGGTAAAATTAGACCTATTTTCGTATAATTCAATCTCGCACCATTTTTTAATCGTATCTTTACCAAAGCAAGATAGAATCGCTTCAGGTTCTATTGGTCCAACTTTTCCAGTGAGCTTGTTTTTGAGAATTTTCAAACTTCCAGAATTTTCTGCTGGAAAACAAAACTGAAACTGCGTTAACCGGGTGGAAGGGTTTTGAAACTTATTGAATTATCGATGTCGAAATCGGTTTCAATTAGTCCAACTCTCCCAGGAAACTTTATTTTAGATTTTTAAATCCTGTTTCAAAAACATAATTGTTCCTTTAATGTCCCAATCCCCACCTTCAATCAATGAAAAAATTCCATTGCAGAACATAATCGCCAAAGATTGGTTCGGTTCCGATGTGGCTCTCGTCCAACATCCCTTCCTCGCGCCAGCAAAAGCCTCCAAACCTGGTAACCCAGTTGCTCTTCCAACAATCGCTCCACTCGTCGTAAAATGGTCGGATCTTGACAATGTCAAAATCAACGAGATCAATGGTCAACATTTCGAGCGACGTGTTGATTCCCATGTTTGGTGGCCAAATAAGAAGAGAAAGTAATAACAATAAAAACAAGATCTTCTAACTAATTCAAGTATTTACAATAAAAACTTGGTACAAAAAAAACAAAAGACTATACCTGAAAACCACAAGAAGGAAATACAAAAAATGTGTATCGAGATTATTATTTTTCATTTTAATGAGGCGGACGGTGAAAATGGGGTTGTTGAAATTGGGCAGGGTTCGACATAAATGCATAATGATCCAAAACTTGACGATTGTTCATTGGTGGTCCAAATTGATTATTAAACATTTGCTGATTGTGCATTGGTTGTCCATACGGTGGCACAAAATTCTGAAAAATTGATTCAAAAAAGAAAGAGGATTCAGAATGTTTTACCTGATGATATTGCGGATGCATTCGATGAGAATTGGAGAATTGATTGTTGTTCATGTGAACATGATTCTGGAAAAATATTTTTTCGGCCTATCCGGTCAAAAAATATGAAATTTAAGAATAAAACAACATACTTGATAAGCGAATTGTGGTCCAGGATTCATCATTTGTGGATTTTGCACGGTTCTCTGAAACAAAATATAACTTCTATGAACACTGAAAATCGCGAACTTACTTGATGTGAAGGATTTTGTAATTGGCCATCTCGATGGTTTGGCACTGCCTGAAATGAAAAAATGCTCGACAATACGATATGTTTCAACTTACTCGTCGTTCAACAGGAACCACCGGTCCTGAAGAAGTCGAGACTTGTGATGTATCCTGTAACAACATAAGATGAACTATAAGCTGCATCTTCGCTCAACATTTATAAGACTTTTTTTTGAGGTTTTTGTTTAGTTTTCTAATAACCTTTTGACAACAGTTTCAGGTATAAATTTGTGTTTTATTATTTGGCCTTTCCCAACTCACTCGTTGCGAATCTCTATTTTGAGGCGATCGATATGCTGCATATGGTGAGCGAGCCTGTAACAAAAAAAAAATGATATTCACAGGTAGTTGTGAACACACTGGTTTCCAATAATACTTCAACACCTATTGATTGTGTACAAAAATTGCAAAACCTGCAGGTTTCTGACTTGTAGAAAACCGACAAGTAACAATTTTTGAAACCAAAAAAAAATCGGCAGGTAGAGAACTACCTGCCGATTTTCAATACCAATTCAGCCTGTAACTACATGTGGTAAAAAATTTTCAAACTTCAACTGGAAATTTAGACTCTCACATTTTGTTAAACTACACTGCTCCAAATAATTATAGCCTCACCCATCAAACTTTTAAAAATCGAAAAATTTCAAGTTTATTTAAGAGTTTCCTTGTGTGTAAAATGTTTCCATAACAAACAATTAACTGTATCATACTCTGAATTTTAGATTCAAAAATGATAGGAGAAAAAACATTCGGTCATGAAACCCGTGTTTTTATCGATTTCAGCAAGTGAGGCTATAATTCTGTGGTTTGGAAAGGAGAATTTTTTTGTTCAAGTTTCTATATTTTTTCTCTGATGATTTTTGAATTCCAAAGTCGAATTATGGTACAGTTAAGTTGTCTGCATTTTACAGAAGGGAATTTTTTTTTTTTTTTTTGAATTTAGAAATTTTTCAAATATTCATGAGTAGCTATCATTATGTGGAGCAGTGTAGTGAAAAACTGTATTCCTGAAGTATATGTTTTGCTTGCATAAGAATTTTAAAATGAAAAAAGCTCGCAAAAATCACAACTCACCGATTGCACAGGATCCAAACAAGGTGGAGGTACTGAAAATTGTGCAGGAGGTGATGAACGTGGAGGTATTGAATTCTGTTCAGAAGGTGGAGGGGGTGGAGGTACTGAATATTGCGCCGAAGTTGGAGGAGGTGGAAGCACTGAATTATGTTTAGGAGGTGGAGGAGGTGGAGGAGGTGGAGATACTGAATCATGTTCAGGAGGTGGAGGAGGAGGAGGTACTGGATGTTGCGCAGGTGGTGGTGGAGGTACTGAACATTGTAGAGAAGATGACGATTCTCTATATTGCTGAAGATTCGCGAGAAAACGCTTCAGTACCTCTGGATGCTGAAAAAGAATCGTTGATACTAAAACTTTGATCTGGTCATGTCGAAGAGTGGGATTCTTCGATTTTATTCAAAATAATAAACTAAATTTATCAATAAAGCAAGAGTTTTTATCATATTTTTTCAGGTGTAAACGAAACACTTAGATCTCACCGTTTTTAGAATTGAGTACAATTGTTGTTCAGCATCGCACCAACATTTACAATGATCATCAATGGATACATGAGGCCACTCGATTTGATTTTGAATACCATTCTCTTCTCTAGTACTCTGATTCACAACTGCTTCTGCTGACTGAGCAACTGATTCGGATGTATTCACATCTTCGTCACGAGGCTCATTTTTAATGGATCGATTGATTTTCGAAATTTTGACGTGGTTTTTGGACTGTGAGTCATCATGTCTGCTACTACCAGAAACACTCGGCTTATTAGCATTTCCAACTTTATTTGGAGGTTCTTGAAAACTTTCCGTGACTGGTTCATTTCTCTCCACATGCTCTTGTCCAATGGTTTCTGGAAATTAAAAAAAACGTTTTCTATAAGTACTCCACTTTTCCTCACCAATTGGTTCTCTTTTGACAGTAGTTCGTTCACTTGGCATATAATATTCGACTTCTTTTTTCATCTGTACCGAACTATTGGGAATAACTTCCGATCTCTCCGACATATCCGGTAACACTTTTTGATTGAGATCAACTTCATTTTCGGAAGGCTCTGGTGGGTTCTCCAAAATTTCTGGAATCATCGGAGTCTCCGTAGAATAGGTTGTACTGTTTAAGGATTCGTTTGACTCATATGGATCTCCTAAAACACCTATTAATTTGGATTTTGGGGAACCGAAATCTTTTCTTACTTTCTACTTCAACCATCTCGTTTCTGATTTCTGTTTCGAAGTTTGAATCATCTTCTGAATCTGTTCCTACCTGCACACGATTTTTATTTTTCTCGATTTCAGCATCTGACAAAAGTTGGAGAGATAAGCTCAGAATTATCATTTTCAAATGTGAGCCTGAGAATTCAGCAGCCATTGGATCTAACTTCGGAAATAATTTTGTTTCGATCAAATTTTTATTCTTAGTTTTACCTATTATTTTTTTACCCTATATTTTTCCGTTTAACCTATTATTTATAAGTAAATTATTAGGTTATGATTTGGTACTAAACATCAGAACTTAACTCACCATTTGCAAACAGTTTCGAATTTTTCTTCTTCTTATTCGGACTTCTTCTCGATGAATACCTTCTCTTAGGTTCTGAATTTTTGCGCGCTGGCGTTTTGTTGGATTTTATCGACTTTTTTCGAGTTGGTTTGGATTCAACTGATTTCTTGTTCTTTCGAGTCGAGACTAATGCCGGAACATTGAACAATGATGTCGCTTGTCGGTTTCCTAAAATATCCCATTATTAAAATACAATTTAAAATTATCCAATCAAACATACTCGTCAGTTTAACTGACGTCCGGTCTTCGTCGTCATAAAACCAGTTTTGTGAGTCGATAAACATTTCCGTTCCGTCGTACTTCTGAAAATAAACTGAATGGAATAAAAGGTTTTGAAATTACATAACCTACCGTTGGAATAGGCGGATTCTCATGCCAGACAGAATGCTGTTGCATTTCGCACTGAGAATTGGTGGCAAACGAGCACATGGAACAAATAGCGACTTGACCTAACGTTCTGTGGAATCTGTAAAAATAGTCTTGTCGAGACGAAAAAATAAGAAGAAAACTTGTAGAATTTTCACAAAAAAACAGCAGATTGTTTTCCCAGAGTGTTTGAAAATTTTTTATTTTTTTATTTCTGTCAAATTCTAAATTTCAACTGGAAATTAAAACTTCATTGTATTATTAGATTCGAAAACTTTTTTGATCTATCGTGAAGTGTACTGTACGACCTTTTCTAGACCATATTGGTTCTTTTCCAAGGCTCTAATTTTTTCGTCTCGTCTGTATAGGCATATGGAAAATTTACACCAAATTTTTCAATTTATAGAAAATTTTATTTTTCACAGTACATTTTCAGTTAATATGAAAGATGAACCGAAAATTGATGCACAAAAATTGTCCAAAATCACATAAAAACCAAAATTCAGTTGATAATACTTAATTTCTTAAGTAAACTGGCAGTTTGTTAATTTATCGATGTTAGAATAGGTAGCTGGTTTTGTTTTCAGGCAGTAAAACTACAATAATCTGTTTGCAGCGATTGAAAAATAATTTCTACGACGATTTTGCCGAATATTTTGAGAGTTAAAATATTTTCTTACTTCTATGCTTTTTCCCAATAAAGAAACTGAAAAATCAGACAGAAATTTTTTTCTGTTTTTAAATCCCAATTTTGAAATCTATTTGCTACTTTACTTTGAAACTTACAGAGAATGTGTCCAAAGATCGATTCGCTTAATGCTGGCGAACGGGCAGAAAATGCATTGATAAATAGGATCTTCTATTTTATGACCGAGAGACTTTCTGTCGTCTATTTCCGATTTCGGAATTTTGACAATGTTTCCAATTCGTCGACTTTCTACGATGTTCATAACTTTTCCAATTTTATCTCCTCTTTCAATATCCTTAACGTGACCCTTTAAGTGATACCTACTGAGATTCGGATGTTTTCCATTAAAGTTGCACAAAGTGCATTCTAACTCCCATCGGTTAGCAGGTGGCCGATATTTTTCAGGTTTCACCTAAACAATTAAGGATTTTGTTTCTTTTAACGAAACTTAAAACAAACCTCAAAGTTTGCCATTCTTTCGAAACGTTTCAGTCTTTTTTCCGACAATCCATTTTCTAATTCTTCATTCACATAACTTCTAAAAACACTTTTCCCAACAAAATTGACCAAACACTTTTCATAATCTTGATTTTTCTTTTTCCGTTTCAGTCGAAGTTTGATTCTTTTGTCCACTTTTCTCTGTTCATCTTTCCATTTTTCTACTCTCCACTGTCCACCCAAAACTTGCAGAGGATATAACAAATCGCTTCTCATTTGGAATCTGATTCCAGAATTATTATTTTTTTTTCTGTGCACTTTGAAAGGTAAATCTCAAGTGAACCGAACACAAGTTTTATTAAATATTATTTTGAAAAAAAAACTTGATGAAAAATTAATAATTTTGTTAGTAATTTAAATATGTCAAAAATATAAAATACATAAAAAAGTAAGTGTCAAGAAATATAAATACAAGCAGTTGTTTCAATCGTCAACTTTTTTCGTGATTGTGAACAAGTGTTTTCGTGATTGTGGTCCTCGTCCTAACAAGTTGCGCTTTTGTTGTTCTTTCAGTCTGAAAATTCATTATTTAGAAAAAAACTTTTATTACCAGAGAAATTGTATTTCAATTAAGCATGTTGGTTTACTCGATAAATTTCCAATTATCAAGTTAAATACTATATCAAATAGATAAGTTTATAAAAACAAAACAATTTTTCATAATTTAAACGAAAAACGGTTTTCAGTTTCAAAAAAGTTCCATAGATTATATAGATACAAAAACTTTTCTTGATTATATAACCGAGCTGGCTAAAAAATCAGTTCATTCTCAGGTTTTTTTTATTGAAACAAAAACTCACATTTTGAGGACTGCCTTTGCAGCAGTATAATTGTTCGCCATTCTATGTTGTTGCCTAGTCATCAAAAATTCAGATTCTACTTTCATTTCTCGTATCGACGAAGGAACATACATGACAGCTGGATGATACGGAACTCGAGTTTCGAATGTCTGCGGTGGTGATGGTGGTTCTGAACAGTCGATGAGTTCTGAAAAAAAGAAGGAATTTTTGTTTTCATTTTTTTTTTAATTTTCAAGATAAAACAACTTACGCAATGTTCTTTTCCTTCTTAGAGATGATTGCCGTTTTGGACGTTTAGCTCTTTCGATCGCTCGAGCTTTGGCTTTTTCACGTTCTTCTCGCATTCGCGTGATTTTATCCTTCTCGAACAAGTTGGGTATGTTTCGCAAAAGCTGCCTCATTTTGTAAGGAACATCGGCATCGTTGGGATTTCTTATCACTTTGAGAATCATCGTTTCTAAATAGTTTGATGCTTGAGCACGATGGTGAGCATGCAATGCGAGTTCCTGGAATAAATAGATTCATACAAAACTCCAGATAGGAAAACTTAGCTTTTTGAACTTACATGAACAGTTGGGCGACGATCTCCATTCATATCTCGATTCACTTTGAAATCACATTTACAGTCATCCAATTTATCGAGATATACCTAAAGAAATTAGAACATCTGAAGTGAAACCAACAATTCACTCACATTGAAAAACTTTTCGAAATTTTCAAGATTCTCCATATAACTCGACCGATCAAACGTTTCTATTTCAACATTTCTTGGCCCTATTGATAATTCTATTTTTGGTAATTGAAACGTCCAATTTTGAAACTTCGATCGATCAGGATTTAAATCCAATGTAATTTTCCGCGATGTTCCAGGGCGGTTTTCATCATTATCACCCAATTCCGGAGTTGTCTCATGTCTTACAGACTCTCTCAACCTCGCCATTTCACGTTCTACAGATCTGAATCTTGCTTCTTGATTTTTAGTTTTCTTCGAAAATTTATTTTGTGGCCAATCGATTCTCTTAAAATACATATGTGAAGTTCAGAAAACTGTCGATTAGAAAACATACCGCCTCTGGATATAGAACTTTTTGATGTACCCATAAAGTGTCGTTCAATTCCTTCGGACGATTTTCCATTTTTAATATTTCTAGGACTTTAGCAAAAGCAAGCTTCACTTCCGACTCGTTTGATCTGATACCAAACCTTTCTACAAAGCCACAATTGTTATATGTAGACTTGGAAAATGAATCTTACCGAGTCTACAACTGTGTGAAGATTTACTTCTGACACGAGATTGCTCATATTCATCGATACGGCTTAGGTGGACAAATCGGTCTGGGCATGAATTACTGAACAATTTTCAATTTCTTATATCATTCCGGATGTTCACCAACCTTCTTTTTATCCTATTCACATTTGGATGTCGTCCGTTTGTCTGAATGAAACAACGAAAATCGTTGTTTTTGATAAGACTCAATGTTATACTGAAAAATAAAAGATTTGAAAACATTTTGTAACTTCATGTATATCTACTTTGCGAATATTTGACCTGTTTCTCGCATCGCATGTAGGAAAGATTGCATCACCATCGGTTTCGCATTCTGAAAAAGTATACTAAAACAAAGGACTTTTTGATAGAAATACCTTATTCTTGTCCTTCGTCATTTTAAAAATTAAAAATTCCACCAACGCACCACACACGAAGCGAAAACGACAAAAAAATTACAGTTAAAAAAAATTTTTGGCGGGGTTAGGCCTTGAGGCGAAAAGAGAAGTACTGTAACATTTTTTGAACTGTGTGAATTAATTATTAAATTTTTTAAAATTTTTTGAGTGATTTTTTAGTAAGTTGTAAATCAGTGTTGACTGAGGCAGTAATTATATTCGTTAAAAATGTTCTCGAATCTAGTTAAACTATATTTTCTTTTTGTTTGCGACGACGAAAACACATAGTTTCACTCCAAAAAACTTGAGTTTGAATTTTTGATTCTTCTTTATTAAATTTAATTATTAATGTATGAGTTTTTGAAGAATGGATGCAGATGAGTTGGAATTGTTGGAAGAGGAGTGTAATAATCAACCGGTTCGATATTTGCCAAAAGTTCTAAATGGTGGAATTTCGGGAATTATTGGTGTATCATGTGTTTTTCCGATGGATTTAGTGAAGACCAGGCTGCAAAATCAAAAAGGAACGAATACCTATTCAGGAATCGCTGATTGTTTTAGAAAAACCTGGGAAGCCGGCGGTCCGAAGAGATTAAATCAGATTAAAGGATTGTATCAAGTGAGTGTTTTTTTTAACATTTAAATAAATAATATATTTATGAAAATGTTATCTTGCCAAACATCACAATTTTTTTTCCAGGGAGCATCTGTGAACATCTTCCTCATCACTCCCGAAAAAGCCATCAAACTAGTTGCCAATGACTTTTTCCGTCATGCTCTTATGCACGATCATGCTGAAAGATTATCACTTCCACGTGGAATGTTGGCAGGTGCGGCTGCAGGATTTTGTCAAGTAGTAATCACTACACCGATGGAATTGTTGAAGATTCGAATGCAACAATCGCAAAAACGAGAAAAAGCGACGCGCTTAATCTGGAATTTGTTGACCAAGGATGGCGGTAAGTCGTAAAAAGAGCCCTAAAAATTTTAAGTTACATCACAGTTGAAAATTATTCTTCAAAAAATGTTTTTCAGGCATACGTGCTCTCTATCGGGGTCTTGGTCCAACAATGGCCCGTGATGTCACCTTCTCCGCTCTCTACTTCCCTCTTTTCGCTTATCTTGATGGTCTTGGTCCAAGGAAAAAAGACGATTCAGGCGACGCTGTCTTCTGGGCGAGTTTTGTTTCTGGTCTCACTGCCGGTGCCACCGCGTCATTCACCGTCACACCATTAGATGTCGTCAAAACCAGAATTCAAGCAGGAGAGGTAAGATTTTTCATTTAGAAATTATGAAACAATGTTTATTCCGAAGTTACAATTTTACAACTCCTCTCTTCAAATGAGAAAATTATTCTCATGAAAAAATTACCTTGCTTTAAAACTAGGATATGAAATCTTATCAAAAACTAAGTTCTAGCTTCAGAATCACGGATCTTATCACTATAAAAAAAATTTCCAGACAAAATACAAAGGAATTTGCCACGCTCTCTACCGAGTTATGAAAGATGAAGGACCTTCTGCACTTTTCAAGGTGAATATTTAATTCAACACCTATTTTCTAAATTTAATTGTTTTTACAGGGTGCAATTTGTCGCATGATGGTAATGGCGCCATTGTTCGCCATCGCCCAAACCGTATATTATATTGGATTGGCTGAAAAGATTCTAGGAATCGAGAAGGGTTCGAGAGTTTAGAGAACGTTACTAACATTTATCATTTTTCATGTTTTTAATAAGTTTCTACCAAGTAGTTAAGTACACAAATAAATAGGTCATCATATTTTTATTATACGTGTCTTTACTCGCTTATCAGTGCTCCTAGTTATCAATTTTTCGTCATATTGGAAATAGTATGCGACGATTAGGACTGTTTTTCCTGTTTTCAGCCGTCTGTTTTGGTGAGTTATTTCTTAATAACCAATTTCAAATAACAATTTTGTTTTTTTTTTCAGCAGCAGTTCCGGATCTAGAAGATATCAAAAAACGGGTCAAAAATCGTGAGCTTGATATCGATCAAATTCGTCGAAGTCAACCAGTTAATGATGAGGAGATTGCTAGACTTATCAAAGTCGATTATTCTTTCCGAACCGAGAGCTTGATATATGATTTGTTGGAGAACAAAGAGGCAGCAGAGTCGACGATTATGGCTGGAAATTTCAGCTTTGAAACGTTGCATCATGACACTGAAGGATCTATGTTGGCCAGATTTTCGGTATGTGTCTGAATGTTCTTCTAAAAACCTAATAATGGTGTCATCTGGAAAAATTATGTTCAAAACTTGTAATATAAACTGGTCGATAAAAAAACAAAAAACAAGCTATCAAAAAATCTATTAGAATCTGTGAATGTGGTTTCATAATTGTTCAGGTAGCAGGCTGGCAAAACCTGATTATCCAAAACCAAAAAGAAAAAAATATTAATAGGTCAGTGTGAGACAGGAGCAATAAACTTTTCGGAATGAATTTTTACTTTCAAAAATTGAATTCGGAAAAGGAGTAATAGCAGATCAGGGAAATAGTTTTCTTTTTTTGGTTCCAAAAAAATTCAGAAATCAATTTTAACTTTTCCTGGCTCATGAATCGCGTTTTTGAATTAAAAAAATAATTTTTATCTTTAATATTCATTCACGAATCGTTCAAACGAGGAAATGGGTTAACTCTACCATTTTCGAGCGTAATCACCACTTCTAGCAATTACTAAATCGACACATTTATTTTTCAAAAATGGAATTCAAAGTGAAATCGTATTTTCTGAATTTGAAAAATTCATTGTTGGCGAAATGTGGCCGGGTCAGTAATGTATACTGTTTGATAGTTTTCAAGCTATACCACTGCCATATAGAGGAAAAACGATTGAAAAATATAGATACCAGCTAAAATTGAACAAAAATGGGGACACATCAGCTGAAACTATCGAGATTCCTCTTTCCCTCGGATTTTTCAGCTTTTCACATTACCGGAAAATTGCAGCTGACCAAATGTACAACTGGAAATTGTGGAAACCCACCACCTGTTTATGTCTCTTTCCGCCAAGGTGGTAATAATGTTTTGGATGTTCTTGTTAATTTTGAGTAAGTCTGGCCCCAGCTTTTTTACGAATTTGGAAACTCATCGTTTCTAGTGACCACGAGGAAAAAGAGGCGTCTTGGAATTTTTTGTTTGCTATCATCAACACAATCTACACTCCAGCTGAATATGGAGAAGGAGACATTCAATATGTAGATACTGTGTATGGAAGATGTCAGTTGAACTTCGGAAGACCGGAAGATAAAAGATTCAGAAGAATTATTGATAACTGTGAAGTTGGACGTGGATTGAATTTCAGTAGAATTGAAGGAATCGAAACTGTTCAATATCATCAAGATGCGTGGTATACGTGAGTTTTTTTGAGTTCTGATACAATCGGCCTAACTATAAGATAATAATCATGTAGAGAACCAGGGAACCTTACAACTTTTTATTTCGCTGAAAAATTCGAATTGAAATTGTGAATTTCAAACACCTAGAAAACACTGGAAGAGATCAGCAAAAAAGCTTTTTATCACGTGAATTTTCTAATGTAAACTTTCGATCTGAAAAATCTATTGAATGACATATTTTTCGCCAAAAATCTCCATTTTTTAAAAATGTTCCCTGTTAGAAACAAGAAATGTTGATCATCTGCAAATTTTTCTAGTTTTTTATCTTAAAATATTTGATGAATGTTTTCAATTTTCTGGATTAAAAAGATAGTTTATTGACATAACCCAATCGGTGAGGTCAACATTTTTACCAAGAGAATAAGCTTTTTTTCTTCAAATAGATGACCTTGAAATTGAACTCATAGTTATCATTGTAAAAATTTAGAACCTCATTTTCCAATTTTCAGTCAAAACACAAAAGTCGATGCCGATATTGTGATGATTGATGCGATCGAATCTTTGACTTTCCGCTCTCCATTCCACGATAAATACGGTTTCCAACTCGAAAGCCGAACACACGTTGAAATCACAAATCGAACTCGCGTTTTGATCAAACGAGTCTGCTCGCAAGAATTGGAATCAACAAAATGTGCGCAAGAAGCATATGGAGCACAAATAGTTGGACATCGAATCTATGAGAAAGTGAAGATCGGCAGACAAGTGCAAAATCGGTTGAACGCGGTGATTGGAAGATATCGTCGACATTTGCAAGAGATGGGGGATTCACATATTTGTGAGAAGCATTCATTGTTTTATTCTGATGTGTTCCAAGAGGCTAGATATGCGAAAAAGGAGGATTGGCTGGCGATTATCAAGAA
Source organism: Caenorhabditis sp. 38 MB-2015 (assembly GCA_900536415.3). Classification (NCBI taxonomy): domain Eukaryota; kingdom Metazoa; phylum Nematoda; class Chromadorea; order Rhabditida; family Rhabditidae; genus Caenorhabditis; species Caenorhabditis quiockensis. The sequence continues at coordinate 89,062 of LR550844.1, read as the reverse complement.
TCCAGAAAATGATCATGTTTTGTAAGTTATTATAGTTTTTTACTACCGAAGTACTCATTTTATTGGTTAACTATTTTTAGATCTATCATCGGTAACGCTTTGGGAAGTGTTGGATCAGTCGAATCGATCGAATTCGCTAAAGACGTTTATCTTGTTGAAGCAGCTGATCATATCGATGATCTCCTTTTTGGTATTGCTCATTCGACATCGAACAATGAGAAATGGCACAAACAATTGATGTATTGGTGGGCTACCTACACCCCAGAATCACAGGAATATTGGAAAATTGCCAATACGATTGCGACGGTTTTGAGAAAACGATGTGAACATTCGACGAGTAGCTTGAATTCTTGTAATAAGGGCAAAGAACTGGTATGTTTTTTCGTGATTTGAAATTTGAAATTTTGTGGGTTGATTTTCTGTTTGAAGTTTTATCGATATGACTCCTCTGTGAACAAAAGCACGCGTCGCACAACCGCAACGCATCACAATCCATGAAAAATATAGTGATGCGGTTGTGCGGCACACAGTCAATAACTAAGTTTGAAAAATGAGTAAGATATGCAGGTTTATTGCGAGTACTGTAGATCGATGAAACTATGATATAAACCGACCTGGTTAGATAATTATTACTTTGTTTAACTTTGGATGCATTTTTTTTGGTTTTAGACTTGATCATCGGTTCCTATGGATCCAGAGATTTTCGAGAATAGATTTCAGACTTATTTGAGGGATACAGAAACCCAACAAAACACATCGTTCAAATTTGAATTTGAATAGATAAAGTAATAAGTTTAAAACGAAGATCGGGTTAAAAAATTAGAAATTGTGGTTTTTGAAACCTTAATTCAGATTTTTGAATCTTTACTTTAACAAGGAAAATTCAAAAACTACAAATCTGCCAACTACAGAGAGCGTTGACCCACTTTTTTTCCAGATTGTCAACAAGTTTATCACCGACTTGACTGCCAATGGTCCAGATGCTCAAGTTTTTGAAGTCCTCGAAAACCTTCCTATCTTCGCCACTTACAACTTGGCCAAAAAAATTATCTGCACCTCAGAAGCTTCGGAAAATGTTCAAAAGGCAGCACTCCGTGTCATTTTGGCAACTAACAAGAAACACTATGAATCACAACTCACGAAAAAACTAATCTCCTTGTTCCGAAACACTTGTCCATTAGAAACATCGACAACGAATTCGCAACTTGCTATCGATATTCTGTTGAAATGTGTGCCAGATCATCAAAATGTGGCGACGTTGATTTTGAGAACTGAGAATTTGAGGGATAACTGGGATCAAGAGGAGAAGTGGAACTATTTGTATAAGGCGATTGAAGCGAGTGGGGAGAAGGATGAGCTAGTGAGTTATTGAATATCACTTATTTTTCAACATGGGATAAAAGTTTTTCGGGGTATCCAATGTCAGATTCGATTTGACGATGATGAACGTATTTTCTGAAGCAATTTATCGTATTGGAAATGGCTGATTTTCAGAGTAACAATTTTACAGGTCGCTGCATTCTGGTCAAAAATGAGACAATTCAAAATCTTCAGACCAAATTACCTACACCGAGCCTTGATCGCAGATTCACATGTTCATTGGAAACAGATTGCTGGTAAGTGTTTGGGAAAAGAGTTCTTAGTTTTGGGACTCATATTTAAATTCTAGTCCGTGAGAATTTCGACCACATTACAGTTTCACGATTTTCAGATGGAACACTATGAAAATTCGAAAAGCAACCTTCATAGTCCCATAAAGCTTAAATCTTTCTGTCGGTCGCTTGTGTCTGAATTTCCCCTAAACGTTCCCTGTTTTTTCAGAATCCTCTGGCTTCCAACTATTCTCAACTTCGGCATCCGAATTCGACGAGAAACTATTCAAACGTTCGAGCTTTGATCTATCGGTGAAACGAGCGAAAAAAGAGACTAATTTGATCTCAGTGAGGAGCTTTATATTTTCCAAAATCAGTATAACTTTTGATTTCAGTTGAATATCGATACTTCGAATCTGGATAGCTATGTGAAACCGAAAGAAAATGAAGAAGGAGATGTTGAAGCGAGTGTGAGATTAGGTCTCTTTGGACACAAATTGCCTAAATATAATGTTTTCAAGGTATGTGATTTAATTCAGTTTAGATCAATTTTCAAAAAAAAAAAAATAAATAAATAAATAATAATATTTCGTTGCAGGGAAATGGAGATCTTATATCAACGGTATGGAACGCGGATGGTCAAACAATCAAAGCATTCGAAGGACACATTCCTCTTCGTGATACTCGATTCAGTCTTCCATTGTTGTCCGGTCTCTCAGTAGATGTCAAATCATCTGGAGCTATTTCTACGAGAATCAATGTTGCCGCTGAAGTGTCGTTGTGGAATCAGAAGTCGGAAACAGGTGTTGATGCATTGTGAGTTTTTATAAGAGGGGTCTGTTGAAGTTTTCATAGGTAATTTAGAACATCCAGGAATTATCTAGAACTGTGCCAATTTTTTGGGATTTATTTGAAATTATTGAGAAGACATTTTAAAGTCTTTGGTACCATTCTGAAGCTTTCAAAGACATCTGAAACAATAAAAACCAAAACCAATCTGAGTTTTTTTCAGTATATCTGCTAGCATTCAAACTCATGCGAACCTGGTATTCGAAGGAAAACGAACAAACTATGTCACTTCTTCAATTTCCGCTTTATCGACCTATTCAACCGATACAAGTGTCGCATTCTCATCGTTGCCTTATGATTTCTGCTTGAAATCATCTCAGGATTCGATCAAGATCACGTCAGTTTAATTCTAGTTTTCTTTTAAATACCAGTAACTTTTTTACAGCCAAACTACGTTCAATGACAAGAAGAAGGCGATCAACAGAAAACGGACAATTCCATCGAAGACTTACCGATTAGATGACAGTATAACCGAAAAATGCAACCAATTTTAGAATTCGATTTATATTTTGTTGATTTTGTTAGAATGAAACTGGTATATTTTTTCTCTCCGTCTCTCAATTTGCACATGTTCCCGCTTTTGCAAGGATGTCTCTTGCTCAACACAAAAAGAAAACTTTCTCCCCTTTTTTTTGCTAAAATGCAACAATAAAAAGGTAATTGCCACCTGTTGCATTCAATGGCCGCGTGGCGCAATGGATAACGCGTCTGCCTACGGAGCAGAAGATTGAAGGTTCGAATCCTACCGTGGTCGAAATTTTTTTTTTGTATAAAAATTATATTTAAAAATTCTAATCATTATCTCGGTTTGGACTTTTATCCGTTTTCAGATAATAACTGATTTCCCCCCCAAAAAAAAAAAACAAAATTCGGGAAAACGGAAAAGGAAAATGACAGAGATCTCAACGAAACACAAACAGGTCACGCCAACATGATATTTTTTTTCTTTTTTTCTTTTTTCTTTTCTCTGTGTCTGTTCTGTTGGAAGACTGTAATTTGCTCAAACACCAATTAACCTGAAATGTTATTTCTCTGTGCGAAGGCAACACACAATCATACAAAGGTAATCGCCACCTGTCTCATTCACCGGCCGCGTGGCGCAATGGATAACGCGTCTGCCTACGGAGCAGAAGATTGTAGGTTCGAATCCTGCCGTGGTCGAAATTCTTTTATTTTTTTTCATTTTTTTCTCTGTTCCCTTTTTTTTCGTTTGATAAATTCAGCTGCACCTTTTCTTTTAATTCTTTCTTTCTTTTCGTCTCTCAAAGCGAGTTACCATGACAACTTTCGAGATTCGCCACATTTTTCCTATTCCATTCCAAACATTTATTTTTCACAATGAGCGATGATGAGATTGATGAAGAAGAGAAGGTTTTAAAGGTGAGTGGTTTAAAAAATCATGTGCCTTTAAATTGAAATGTGGTTTTAGCTAGTATTAGTTGGCGATGGTGCAAGTGGAAAAACCTCGATATGTCAGCGATTTGCTAAAGAGACATTTGACAAGGCATATCACCAGGTGAGATTTTGACATCTTTTCAAATGATCCAGTATATTTCAGACACTAGGGCTTGACTTTTTCTCCCGTCGCCTAATACTCCCAAATGATGTTCAAGTATTGGTGCAAGTATGGGATATTGGTGGACAAAGTATCGCTGGTGAAATGGTGGATAAATATGTGAATGGTGCCAATATTGTTATCATGGTTTACGATGTCACTAATATGAAATCTTTCGATAATATCCAAGATTGGTTGAGTTTGGTGCGTCGGGTGACTGGTGGCGAGACAAAGCCACCCACAATGGTGTTATTGGGGAATAAGACGGATTTGGAGGAGAAGCGAGTGGTATCAGTGGAGGCGCACAACACATTCTGCACACAGAATGAGCTGACACCGGCTTATGTGTCGGCGAAAAGTGGAGATACTGTGCTCCTTGTATTTAGGTGAGTTTTCAAATTATTTTGAGAAGGAAGAGGAAGATCCTCCACGTGTCAATTGTAAAGAAACCTGTAATTCTGGCGTCGAAATCCACGTGGCGTCATTGTTGTTATTTTTTGTTTTTGACTCGACCCGATTAGAACCTGTTTTTTTTGGGTTAGGATCTAAAAATTCACGTGCGAAAGGTTAAGAATCAGAAATCAGAAAACAGTTTGTTAGGTCAGAAAACACTTGGAGCTGAACATTGAAAAGTGAAAATGAAATCTAGGCTTCTGATTTCGCACGGGTTTTATATCTAGACAGTTGAAAATCCTTTTTTATTGGGACCTAAAAGCACATTCATTATGAAAGTAAATAAATAAGTTTCCACTTGTAATTATTGTGAATATACACGTGGACGTTAGTTATTGGTGGCAAAAACAAAAGTTTGAAAAAAAACACATGAAAAAAAAACAAAAATCGAAACTGTGCCATAGGTAGAGCAATTGTGCTCTATCTTTTTTTTGTTTTTTGTTGATGAACGACGACAATTTGCACGTACACTTCCTTTTTTGTGAGTCAAGACAACCCTTTCAGAAATGACCTCTTCCTTTACGAGACGATGAGAAAACGAGTTGTCAATGGAGCAAACTTAACCCAATGAGCTTCGCTAATTTCTCCGAAAATAGGAAAGGCCGTTCAAACAAGCAGCCGACATTTGCGCTGTTTGGCTGGCTGTTATGTTTCTGTTATGTTTTGTGTGGCTGTCTGTTTCTCAGTGTCTCGCTGGATTTTTTGAAAATTATTTGTCTGATTTCTGCGAATTGTACTCTTTTACTTTACATATAATTCTTAAAAAAAAAAACTCTACTTGGATGCTGACCCCCAAAAATTCCAAATTAAGAATATCACGTAATCTATAATATTTTCAGACAAGCTGTTGCTGATGAGCTCAAAATTGCTCTCTCCAAAGCCGACGTCGAAGCCGACATCGCAATCGTCCAAGGAACAGTAACCGATATCAGCAAAGGCGACTTGACCCCCGCGGTCAGAAAATCGAATCAAAGTCGCAACACAGCCGTATGCACAATTTCCTAATTAATCATTTATTTATGTTATGTTTATTATATAAACCCGCAAAATCCCCTAAAGAGATCAAACAATTTTCAACAAAACGTGTTGAATGGTCAAATTTTTTCGGCGAGTTGCGATTGTGAAGTTGGCGAACATTTCTGGCGAGATGAAGCGGTTCTTCTGATCACAAGGAAGAAACCAGCTGTACCAAGGAGCAAAAATGTGGCAAGTACAGTTATCCAAATATGGATCGTCATATAAGGTGTCAATAGAAGTACAACTACCGATGATACACTCTGAAAAACACATAATTGAGATTTTGAAAAAAAAAACGACACTCCGCTTTACACTTACCTGATAAAGTTTAGAAAGCGAAAATACTTGCATTCGACAATCCGGCACAGCTACTTGACAAATAACCGCGCGAGCCATTGTTATACAAAAATCAGAAAATCCAATCAAAAATCCAATAATAAATACGAGTGATCTACTCGGTGTGAAGAATAAAGGTTGTTGAGAAGTTGGTCCAAAAGTAGCCAAATTGGGGATCGATAAAACACTGAGAACAATGATGATAGTGTAACAGATGAAATTAGCCCCAGCGGTGACGTAGAGACCATATTCGCCAGCTTTTTTGACCATTGGGCGAAGGAAAATACCGCCTGAAAATGAAAAATATGAAAAATGATAAATCTAGGAGGCCCCATGGACATCAGTGTGCTTCTAAGTCTCCGATTCTGGGAGTATTGAACGTTTTCATTTTCTTGAATATGAATTTCAAGACATAGATTTTGGATATCATGAAAATCTGGATATAAATTTTGAATACAATAAGCCTAACTTATGAAACTGAGCGTTATAAGACATTGATTTCAGGTAATTTAGTATATTATAGACTTCAGACTATGATATCCAGACAGGCCTTTGAAAAATTATCTACCTTCCCTGCACTTCAGATTCCTCGGCGATGTATTTTGGATTCTAAACCAGCCAAGTCATAGACTACAAAAATTGCCTTATAACTACTTGGCACCAAAAATTCTGATTTTGCTGGTCAATGTGCCCAAAAAATATCAGTTTTCTCATTCTAGGCTCAACTTTAGGCGTATTCAGGTATTAGAATCAGTTTCTACAGGTCCTAATTCATTTTTATTTGAAAGTTTATAGTTATATAGTGAAAATTGAAACTATAGTACGTCATGGTACCTGAGATCTTCAGAACTGAAATATGCCCATCACAAAATCCCGACCCCACCATCCCAAGCCCTTTGAACATACCGATTCCTTCAGCGAGACCCATCGCAACTGAATAAATAGCAATAATATATACATCTCCTTTGAAGATCGAGGTGAAAGAGAGAGTTGTTGGATAAACAGTCATCAAAAATGAAACAGCGAATCCTTGGAAGAAGAAGAATGGCATGAGAAGGATGAGATTTTGCGATCGAACAGCCTTGATCAATTGTTCTGAAATATATATACCTTAGATTTGAAGATTCCAAGCATGGTTAACTCACTAATTTGATTCACGAATGATGGAACAACTGTAGTGGAGTTTGAGGCGATTGAATCGTATTGTTTGGTTGGTAGCAAAGCGAAAACAGCGATTGAGAAGAGGTTCAAAACAAACAATGTTCCATAGATTGCCCAGATGGAGAGATCAGTGTACGCTCCGCCGTTTCCTTGGGGAAGGTAATAGGCGAGGATGATGAGGGCCATTCCACCGAAGAACATGCTGAAATGACCGACGGCGGTTTCGATGCCGGTGTTGGATTCGATTGTTCGACGACTTGAATGTTCGGAGAGATATTGACCTTCCCCATTGTTGTAGACTGGAAAACGGAATGTGATTATGTTGGGTGGACTTAGAAATTTTGAAATAATGATGGCTAATGTTGGTGGTGGGTTTCCAAAACAGAAAGTATATTTTTGACGAATTGTCCTTTGGTTAAAAATTTGGTTTTGTATTTCTGTTTTATTTTTAACATCCGGTTATTAACAGAGTTTTGAAAAGGATTCTATGTCATGAAATTTTTTATGCTGATCAACTTCTAGCTTCCAATTTTACTGACAAGGGTATGGCTAGAAAGTGTGAAAATCTGGGTAACAGTGATTTTAGATAACATGTGAAATTATGAAAGCTCTCTGTGCTTTATTAGATTTTTTTTCAATTTTCGAATATAAATTTCAACGTTGAAAAGTGTGTATTTCAATAGTTTGGCAAAAATGAAAAACGGGATATCGACCTCAAAAACCTCCATTTTTCACAACACTTCCTTGGTTGCAACAAAACAATTCTCAAAACACTGAAATTTCTCTTTTTTATATTAAAATAACACTCCAGAAATGATCAAGAGGAAAAATGAACCTATAGTTAGCGAACTATGTATACGATACTTCAAGGCTGAAAATAGCATATTGAGGATTGTTTTTAGTAAAAACTGAATACTGGATGTTGACCAGCGTTTAAAAACATATCCAATGACATATTTCTTGCCGAAAAACACTTTTTTTACAGTTTTTCCTTGTGAGTTCAAAAATAATTAAAAAAAGGAAAATTACATTTTTCTCAACCAAATATAGATCTAGATTGAAAAACTGGAAAACTGTATTTTAATAGAAAATAACCTAAAAAATTTAACTCACATGCATATCCAATACCCATAAGAGCTTGTGAAAAATAGAAATAATACTTGTTGAGGTGGATGAATCCAAGATAATAGACAGCAAAAAGCGTCGAAGCAATCGTCAAAAACCATTTAGATGGAATGAAATGTTGAAGAGATGGTGTGATAAGGGTGCAGATGGCGAATGCGGTGAGGTGAGAAGCAGCACTGGAATTTTTTTTTTTTTAAATATTGTTATCCTGATTTTGAATTCCTAAGTGAAACTTTGACTTTTGTCCTTTTTCTTCCTATTTTTGTCACAGAAAATGATCGAAACGAACTTTTAGGTCAATTTCAATCACAGTTTTTTTTTCTATTTCAAAGCAACAAAAAAAACCGCCCGCCATTCGATTCATGTGATTTCGTGTCCTTTATCTCTTCTTATCACCACAAAAAATGTTCCAAAAAAACCACAGTACTCTCAAAAACATTCAAGGACATCATATCATATTAGCCATTTGCAAACCATACGATTACGGTAGATCAAAATAGAGAATGTTGGGAACGAACCTTTTGGAATCGGACTGGGTCCAAGTTAGAATGTAGTCCGAAAATCTGATCTTTGTATCTGTTAAGATCAGAGGTAAGATTTCGGCCAATTCGGGTCGACTTGACACCTGATCATAGATCATCTGGTCTTCAAAATAAAAATGTGTAAGACGTTGATTTTTTGAAAAAAGCCATCGGACAATGATATCACCCATATGTTAAGGATTTCAGGCCGATAATAAAACCTAGATATACTTGGGCTTAGAGGGTATATTGTAGGTTCCCAGACTGGTCATATTTTGTTTCAGGCTTGGCCCCTTCTCTAGATTGAGAAAATCTAAGAACATTAACAAAGATCTTGTCGAGCTTGATTGAGGAAACATTTCGGATCATTTGGGCTATACATAGTTTATACCCACCCGATCTAGAACCCTTGGTCATATGGGCCTAAGTGTTAGGTAACAGCTGGACCTTGACTTCAGGCTTGATTAGACTTGAAAAAAAGCCGTTTTCTGGGTCCGATCATCGGGTAATTATTTTGGGTTTGTTAGGTTTAGGTAGAAAGTCTCATGTATTAAATTTGGAGCAGGCCCGATCTAGGATGGGTCCGAGTTTCAGGCCACACCCGGACCATGATTCCTGGCCAGTTTGGACCTCACCTCCCACAGTTCTCTTCCCAAAACCTACCCATAATATCCAGCATATTGCGAGATTATATCAGGCGATTTCTCATGAATCGAATGAATCACCGACTCGCTAATGAATTGTTGTGTCGCATATCCTGTATAGAGGAAAAGCGTGCCGAGACCCAACAAATACGTCGACAACATTTCATGACGTCTCGGTGTCAATTCCATCATTCTCCACCTGAAAACTGGTTATTATTATCATAATAAATGATAAAAGGGGAGATTCAAAGTTCGCGACGAAGAAAAACAACTAACTTTTTGACACGTGAGGAAGAACAAGTAGACGAGACATCGAGAACATAGGGAATATTTGATGCGTCCATGTCTATGTTTTGGGGAAGAGGAAAGACCTAATCGACGCTTTTATAAGGAGGAAGATAGTGTGAGAGGGGGCGGGGCTTAGCTTATCGGACAAAGTAACGGCTAGAAGGGCAAACTTCAAGGAAATTGCTCAATCTCTGTACACTTACTGTAGTATAGATACACTAAATTTTGTTTGAAACGCACGTTTTTCAAAATACTGTATTTTCAGTGTGAAGAGACAGAGAGACAGGTTTAAAATTCAATGTTCAGGGATACTGTAGACGAATGTCTTGAATGGTTGAGTTGATGAAACCACGGCGAAACCGAGTGATCATTGATCAAATAACCAGTTACAGTGTTTTCCAGGTCTGGGAAGATGTCTAGGGTGTGTCAAAGAAAGCTCGTTGGTTCGGGATAAAGAGTACAACTCTTGATTTTAGAACTAGAAAAATATTTTTCTGTGGATATGAACGAGATGGTCTATTGACATTAAAAAGTTGGGTGAACAAAGATGAAAAAAAGAAAATGTACCTAGTCCGATATAACTTGATTTTTATTTATGGTTCTTGAAATGAGCTCAACTATCCAGTATGAATGAGACCTTAAAATCAAGCCGGAAGTTTTTGGAGCTCTTTTGAATCGGGTTTCAAACATGTGGAAAATCATGAACTTCAGTAAAAACCTATTCCTTCAAATCGTACCAGGTTCAATTTCGAATGTTTGGATACGTTTCAGAAATTTTATTTTACAAAAATTTTGAATTTGGTGTAGTTCAAATGGGTCAATTTGACAAGCATCTGAAGGACGATTACCGGCAATCATCGAGGTCCCGATCATTTTCTGAACTTTTCTGGATGAGGTCCTAGAATCAGAAAGAACGACAAAGAGTATATTTGAAATATAAGTCACTGAAACGGGTCCAACTCGAATAAAAACCGGATAAGAATTATAAAGTGGATTTACAAGTAGACCTGTTTGAAAGTAGATCGTTTGGAAAACACGATTCCATCCAATCAAAGCTGTGCTTTCGGGCCGAAACGGGCTCCCGCGGGCCGGTTCAGCTTATATCAGACATACTATTGATCTTCGAAGTTCATTGAAGAAAATTTTGAAATGAGAGAGTTATTTAAAAGTTTACAAAAAGCCCGGGAGTCCGAGAGCATCATTTTTTTTAATTCTGAATCCGTTTTTGTGCGTTTTCTTAGGGTTTTCAAGTTACGTTCGCAAAATTCACACTCACCCACTCTCATTTTTTGTTGCCTGCTCGTCCTCGTCCTATTATACAAGACACCGGGGTGCCTGCTAGCCCAAAAATTACTTGTATAGCTGGCCCGATTCCACGAGCCCAGTTCAAATTTCTAGTTGAACTTTGTGCTCAAAACAATTCTCTTACAATTAGTCATAACCCAAGTTTTCTGTCGTTGAAAGCGAAAAGTGAAAGCTCAAACACATTCTAGCAGGTTGACAAATTCCCCCTCTACAAACTTCGTCAAAAATCCTCCCATTCGCCAAAGATGATAGTGAGAGAGACGTAGAGAATGACGCGAATATCAATCTGCTAACAAGTTTTCAACGAAACCCCGGCCGAGAAAAAAAAACACAAAAAAAACCATCCCCATCTGAAATACTATTTTCCAAGTGGAACTATAGTTTTCCTAGAGTCGTCTTCTGAAAAACTCACTATGATTAGATAAGGACGTACGATCTTAGGAAAAGAGAAACTATAATTCTCCCGAAAAATGGGGAGAAAATTGAAAAAGTCAACAATAAGAACAACATTCACACAAATAAACATATTTATTGCACCCTTGACAGGTGCATTTTGGGTGCAACAGACATGTCTACACCAAAAATGGCGTAATACATATACAAGAACAATGTTTGATAAAGATCTTTCCCTTTTTATAAGCTCTTTTCCTCTAAATAGGGGCGGAGTCTGCCATGTCAACGTCTAAATTGAACTTTTCTCCTCTCTCTGAAATAGTTCGACACATCAATCAAATTATTGTCTCATGTTGATAAAATTTATGTCAAGACGTTGCGATATGGATACGGTATGTTTGCAGAAAAAAAACTTCTAAAAGAAGAAGAAAAAACACACACACACACAACAAAATTGGAACAGCAAACATCGAACACATTAGATCGACGACAGAAAAAAAAACAATCAGTTTTTTTTTTTGAACGAAAGAAACTGCAGTGGTTGGGGTCATTTTTCGAGTGGTCAGAATTTTCTGACTCGGATGGATATTTTTTGTGGATAAAGTTGTGCAATTTTAAGCACATCAAGATGACGAAAAATATCATATTCAAAATTTTTTGTAGGATTTTTTCAGGGTCCCAGTAATCTAAGGATTATAACCAGCTATATGGATTTTTTTGTGCATACAGTAATAGTTTTATATTTTGGCGGCAAAACATAGGATTTAAATTTAGAATTCACGGCATTACAAGGGATTATGCTGACGAACTTTTGAAAGAGACCTATGCTATCCGAAACAGTTTTTCATGCTGATTAACATCATGTATCTAACTTTTCCAGATCTCCGCGCCAAAATCTGAAAATTGAGATTTTCAGGATGCTGATCAGCATAAAAAACTCTATCGAATGACATAGATCTCATTCCGAAGTAACGATATTTGATTCGAATTTGATTTAATTTGCTCATTTATGACAGAAAAGAGATCACCACTACTCGGGGAAAAATCCGCAAGCTTGCGACAGTTTGTCGCAAACTTGCGGCAATTTGTCGCAAACTTGCGACATTCGGCTGTCGCAAGGCTTGCGGTGTTCTTGCGCCAGAAAAAATGTGTCGCAAGTTTGCGACAAACTGCCGCAAGCTTGCGACAAGGAAAAAGCCTTGCGACACGCTTGCCGTTTTTTCCCCGGGTAAATTATGAAATTCGCCTGCAAAACTAATTTTTCATTTCAAGTTCGAAACGTATAGTTTCAGGGGCTAGAATAAATAAATGCACGCGTTTGGTTTCAAGAAAAATTCAGAACATAAAACTGACACGTGAATGTTCCGGAAAACTTTTTAAAACCTTTTTTGTTACTAGAATTTCTGATTTAAATTTTGTGTCAAAATATCTTCAAACTTTGATGAATTGATTTGTAACGCGAATACTCATTTTACTTGGTTTTTGTAAAAAATTTCGAATGCATTATTTCCCACGTGGAATTTTCACCGTTTAAACTACAAATTTCAAAAATTTGTAGGACTCAGTTTTGAGCCAATACAAATTTTGCAAGTTGATGTCACGCTCATGTTGCCAATAATGAAGTGATGTGTGAAATTATTAAATTAAAACTTTGAAACGTATAATACAATTCTCAAGGCAAAATTATCATAAAAAATGTATTTTTCAATTTTCACAAGTGAGAATATTTGGCAGATAACTTATTAGTTTGAGTCTCTGAAACTCGACCAACGTAAAAACATCAAGTTCCAATTTCTGGTAAAACACCATAAATTGAAATTAGGACAAAATGTTTCTTGATAACAGAATAATGATATACCGGTTTGTTGATAACATACAGGTTCTAATTCACAGATCAAAAAGTTCACCTAATTCTCTGTAGTCAATCCAGACCTCAGACCTCTCCAAAATCGGCGAAAAAAATACCGCGAAAAATTTTGTGTTTCAATCTGACCTCAGTTTTTCAAAACTTTTAGGTTCAAATCAATTTATATTTTTCGGGTGCATTATTTGCTGGATTCTCTCAAACTTGGAACCAGATTTTTTTCGGATCGAACATGATAACAATATTATTTAGTATTGATAAAATACATTAAATAAAAACTTTGAAACGTAAAATTTTCGAGACAAAGGTATATTGTGTTTTTTTACAATTGAATTTTTTTAAAGATAAAATATTATGAACTCGACCATGGATTTTTCTCAACGCAAAAATATCCAGTCCCAATTTCATGGTAAAACATCACAAATTGAAATTAGGACAAAATGTTGCTTGATAACAGAATAATGATATGTACTGGTTTCTTGATAACATACAGGTTCTAATTTACAGATCAAAAAGTTACAAAACATTCTCCTAACTTCCAAAAAACACTCAAGTGAACTCTGAAGTTTGAGATTTTGGTTTCGATATTTTTCATTTTCACACTACTACTATTACTATCCTATTTGCATATAAATACATATAATATTGCATCATAAAATGAAACTGAATAATTTCTTCGAAAAAACGATTGAACTTGATTTTAAAAAAACCAGGACCAGAAAAACCATCTTACCTAAATTTTGTGTAAATATCGAATTCGTCAAAATATGAATAAAATAATGAAAAACAGAACTAATCTCGATTTTTGTCGCTATTCAAGGACAACAACATAAATATAATAACGAGACAATATTTTATCGATGATCTAATAATTTTGAACATTTGTTGAACTTCTTCTTCATTGTTTCAAAATATTTTATTATTATTCACGTCGTGTCAGCGCAATGAAAAAAAGCAATTTGCGAGGCTGATTGTGAGAGAGACGCAGAGAAAAGTTCTCCGAGAGAAGTACAACAGTGAAAATTTCCATGGCCGACTGGTTAACGGGCGCGTCTTTGAATCGAACGACGGCGCCGACCTCTGGTTCGATTCCCCCACGCGCCAAAACTTTTTTTTTTTTTTTTTCAAATTACATTTTTTTACAACGTTCTCTTGTCAGATACTAAAAAATACACTCTCGCAAATATTTTGAATACATTTTTGAGTTTCGAAAACACATTAAACTGTAATTTGAAAAAAAAAAGAAAAAATAAATAAAAAAGTTTTGGCGCGTGGGGGAATCGAACCAGAGGTCGGCGCCGTCGTTCGATTCAAAGACACGCCCGTTAACCAGTCGGCTATGGAAATTTTCACTGTTGTACTTCTCTCTGAGAACTTTTCTCTGCGTCTCTCTCAATCTCGTCAATTGCATGCTGACATGACGTGATTATTAATAATGAAGAATATGATTTTTAAAGAATGGTTGGTTGAAGGAAACAGAAAATCAAAAGATCATATTTTGCGAAAAAAAATTAACAATAAATGAAGGTTACTGTCGAATGAGAGTAGACAAAAAAAAATAGTTGGGTAGGGATGGGCTCTAATTGCATGCTGTGACAATTATGTCGCACAGTGGGTGGTACTTTTGTATTCATTTTTTTTCTGTTTTTTTGAAGTTCGCGCCGTATTGTAGGTTAATTTGCAAAGAACACAGTGGTTGTTCAATTGACACGTGGATTTTGAGAGCTGAAATTCGATATTTTACAACTAAAAATTGTCAAAAAAAAATTTGTTTTTTAATTCTTTTGGCCCAAAAAATACACGTGGTTTCTTACAAGGGAGGTCCAAGTACTTCCCCATTCAACTTTTTTTTCAAAATTTGTACACTTATACAGTTTGACCTCCTGATCATCGTGTGATAATTTTTTTTCGCCGGAAATTTTTGTGAAAAAAGTTATCACGTGTCAAAGTTCTCCTTTCAAAACGTTTTTCGCATGTTTTTATCGTTTGTAAGTGTTCGATCTGGCTTTTATAATGTGGACTAGATTTTTCCACACCGTCGAAAACCCTAAAACAGTTTTCAGTTTTTCAGTGTTTCGGATGTGGTGAAACTTCTTTTTTGGGTTTTCAAATGTGCAGAATCGAGTGTGTATCGAATTAGCTATTGATTGATGTAAAACATACTCAGTAGAACTGTTGAAAGAATCACATTATTGAAACTTTGACACGTGATAACATTTTTCAAAAAAATTTCCGGCGAAAAAAATTTATCACACGATGATCAGGAGGTCAAATTGTATAAGTGTACAAACTTTAAGAAAAAGTTGAATGGGGAAGTACTTGGACCTCCCTTGTTAGTGCACGTAGACTTGAAATTAGATCATTTAAAAAAATCTGACGAGGTATGTTCGTGAGCTGCTACTTTAAGCTTCTTCTCAAAATTTGTATACTTATAGAGTTCGGCTTCCTGATCATCATGATGTATTTTTTGTTCACCGGAAATTTTGGTGTAAAATTTTATGAAAGATCAAAGTTATTTTATGACCATTTTCAAAGGAAACTTTTGAAAACATGTTCAAGTGAGTACAAATTCATTTATTTTAAAGTGTAGTGAAAGAATGTCTAATAATTCATAATTTTTTCCCAAAAAAAAATTAAAAAAAAGCGGATAAAAAATATATCATGATGACCAGAAGGTAAAACTCTATAAGTGTACAAATTTTAAGAAAAAGTTGAATGTAACATCTCGCTAATTGTAAGCTACCTTGGGAGAATTACGTTTTACGACAAAGATATTACTAAGAATAATCATCAAAATTGATGTAGTTATACGTTGAAAATCAATTCAATTTTTGAAAATTTTCAAATTCGCCTTATTATCCCACTTTTTAGAGCAAAGAATTTGAAGAAAACATGAAAAACATCAGGTACCTGTATGCTGGTTGAAAAGTTGAACATATCATTGAACACATTGTTTGGCACCTGTATGCTGGTTTTCATTTAAAAATAGAACCGAATCCTATACTGCTTTTGAGAATTGAAAAGAATATTGTGTGATTCACGATTGCCGGTTTCGAAATCCACTACATTCAATTAACGGGTCAGACAGACTGATTATATTTATGTACGAATTAGCTCTGAATAGTTAGGACAACTATCCAATTCACCTATTTTTGTATATTTTGGAGCAAAAAGCAAAAAAAAATTGAGAAAATTTAAAAAATAACCTAGATTTACGATTGTCGTGTTCGGAATACACTACAATCATTTAACGGGTCGGTCTGATTACATCTGTATTTAGGTATGAACTTGGCAAAAGAAGACCAACGATCTAACCCGGCTTCAAGTTGATGAGCAGAAAAACTCCTGTGAAAAATAAATACATCATGTTGATAAGGATATTAAGTTCCATAACTAAGTTTGAAAAAAAACTGAATAGGCAATTAGTTGAACCTTTCTTGTAAGTTTTTTTTTTGTAAACATCTAAATAGTAAAAATTGCGTCTCTTGTACCTGAATTTTTTTGGAACAAGGAACTCGGATTCTTCCTCTTATTGATTACTTCAAAATCACCCCCCCCCCTCCAAAAAATTCACAAAATCAAATCCAAACAAACAAAAAAGGGAAAATCATTTATCCCCGTGCTCGTTCTCTCGAACTCGGCGCCTTCTTCTTGCCAGGACTCGAAGCCGTTGCTCCACCTGGCGGTGCATCGGGTTTCATGTAATATGCCTGATTCTTAAGCCATTCCGATTCACAAATTGCCTTGAATGTCGGTCGATTGGGCGCGTGTGGTTGCAATATTTCAAGCATCAGCGTTTTTGATTGTGTCGACGCGGTGCAACTTCGTGGGAATTTGATCTTGTGGGCCAATTGTCGTTCAATCATTTTCGTCGGGTTTCGATCGTCAAAAGGCATTGAGCCAGTGAGCATAATGTAGAGGATTATTCCAGTACTCCAGACATCAACCTGAAAACAATTTTGTATATCGTCAATTGTTGAAATAAAACTCTTCTGTTGAATTAACGTTTTTAATCACTACAAAATATTTTTGGATTATATGATGTTTTTGAGACAGTGATCCCTTGTTTTAAGTCGTAAAGTCACTAATGCAATAAAAGTGCAAACTCATAATGTATCTTCAATAAAATGTTTTTGTATAGTTACGTATTTTCTTACTATCTACAACAAGTTTTAGTACATTTCAGGTATACTGTACTTTAAAAAAAAAGTCTAACTATAATGTATTCTAGATCGATTACTGAAGTAAAATCTAGTTGAACTCTGATCCAGGAATATTAAAAAAAACTACATTTATAGTTTTATGTCTGAGAATTAACCACTAGACTATATTTTCAAAAATCTCATCGGCATAACTCGCTCTACCGCACATCTAGCCCGCGAAATCAAAAGCTTGAAAAAAATTTTCTTCTAAAATTCGTGTTTTTCGGCGTTAAAGTGGTTACTCATTTCAGTGAAAATTTGAATTTCACGTAAATGAGAAATTTTTTTCATCGAAACAGAGATAAAAATAAAAAGTTCAAATTTAATAGTATATTTTATTTTCAACAGGAAATAAATATTTCAAGAACCATGAATTGATCTATGGGGTTATTCGACCCGTAGATCAATTCTGATATTAAAATCATTAAAACAAAATTTTTAATTGAGTTAATATGGCATTATCAATAGAGCGCGTGTTACCGATTGATTTTTGGCTATTTATCTAGGATTACTGTAGCTCAGAAGTAATGTCTAGTCAAATTTTAATCAGTAACACCTGCTCTCATGGTAATCTATTATTTCGATCTAAGTGGAATTTTTGGTCGATTTCGATATCAGAATCAAATTCTACGGGTCGAATTACCTAAAAGATCAACTTATCACCATTTTAAAAATCCTGGTTCTTGACATTTTCCTGTTGAAAAACGAAACTACAGTAACCCAACGACAGCGATTGAGTTTTGGCTAAAAGATATGTTTTGTTTTACAACTCCACAACTAAATAATGGTTTTTTTTTTATTTTTTGTTCATTTATTCGTGAAATTAGATGTTTTGAGCTGTGCTGTTCACTAAATACAGTAGCCCTTAGGTATTACTTTCGTCTTATTTATTTATTTATTCATACATATTGAACTACATCAAAAAAAAACAAAACGGAAATCAAATTAATATTTACATGTGAAATGGGGGATAGAGGTAGTAAAATAGGATGAAAAAAATAAGATGACCAAGTGCGCCTGCAAGAGCGCGGTAGATCAAATCAGAGAATCAGAATATATATACAGGTGGATAAAGAGAAAGAGAGAAAAATGACTAGAAATTAGGAGTAAAAAGAATTTTTATGGAGAGATTTTAGAAATGAGAGAATATCAGAGGGGGGAGCAGAACGAGATAGAATTTTTGCTATATTATTCCATAGTGGTAGATGAGAGTGGAAGAAACTAGCATTTTTGGGACCCGGTAGATAATTAAAAGAGAGAGGATATCTTTTAGATTTTGAGGCTACGAGAAATAGATCAATAGAAGGAAGGTGACTACGAAGAGTTAAGATATTATAATAGAGTTTGACGATTAGAATTTTTTGGCGGTGTTCAATAGAAATTAGATTCGAGAGATCTAGGCGGTTTTGATAGCAAGAGAATGGAATATTACACCTTTGGAAAACTCTACGGGAGAACCATTTAAGGGGCTTTTCTAATTTTTTTATAAGAGCAGGGGAGGTGGGATGATAGATTTCGCAGCCATAGTCAAGGAGGGGCATGACAAAACACATGAATAGTCTGAGTAGGAATTGAGGATTTCGGGACTTGAAAGAATATAGTAATTGACGACATTTAAAGAGATCAGTATTAGAAATCTGGGATATTTTGGTGGCTAGGTATTTTTGGCAAATGGAAGTGTATTCAATGTTAGCAAGAGCGAGAATTTAGGAAACCGTATTGATGTTTGGAGATTCTAGAGGTAAATGAAGGTCGTAACTGATCTAGGACTAGGCGTTCCATCAAACGGGATAGAGGGTGTGTAAGGGATATAGGTCGATAGTTATTGGGATCGGAGATTGGACCTTTTTTATGAAGTGGAATGACAGTTGAAATTTTCCAAGTTGAAGGGAAAACACCAGAATAGAAGGACTCATTGAAAATGATGGAAAGGGGGATGGAAATTGAATCTATGCACTTTTTGATCAAAAGAAATGAAATATGGTCACTAGCAGAGTTGGGCGGAATTCCGACTTCCGCACGTTTTTAGAGCTTCTGACACACTTACGTCGCAAAGCATCCGTCTCTTGACAAATCAAATTGAATGCCGTGTCGAGATCGGCTTCAGTACTTTTCGGTGTGTTAACACAGAGTCGCAAGTTGAATCGATCCCCCAAAGTGCACGAGGGTAGACTGATTTTGCCAGTTTCGTTGAGTTTGTAGAGCAACACCTTGTTAAAGTTATCATCCGCTTTTACTCGGAAACAAATGAGTCCCAACATGACTTTGTTCTGAACATCGAATCGAACATCCTTCTTCAACTTCTCTTCCATATATTGTCCAAGTCGAATATGCTCACGAATTTGTTTTTGCAAATTCTCCACCCCAATTGTTCGAAGGAACAGCCACATTTAAGTGCTCCAAACTTTCGACTCGTCGGCAATTTTTTTTTGTCCAATTTCGTGGATGGTGTCAAAAGAGCAGGGACTCCCGAGAAATAATTGCGAGGTGTGAATGAGATGTGAGTTATTTTTTTTAATTTCGGAGAAAAACTGTTCAAAAAATGGTTAAAAATATTGTCACTTTTGACAGAACGAGCTCGTGAGAAAACTCGAAAAACCAAGAGTTTCCAAGGTTCAGAAGATTCCTTATTGAAAAAAAACTTTGGCCAAATTTAGAGAGAGCTCAATAATAATGTGAAACCTGAATTTTTAATGAAATGTTAGGAGTAAAGGGAGTTTACAAGTTACTTAGTTTTCAAGAATTAGGAAATTACAACGTACGTGGAAAGGGGAAATTTTTCGCTTTTTGAAAGAAGAATTGGTGAAAAAAATGCATCGAGCGTAATAGTAAATACAAGTTCAATCAAAAATATAGGAAAAAATGTCAAAACAGATTGGATAATTGTCTCAATCTTGATCACTTTGAATCTGAGAGTTCTAAACTGACAGCTGAGCTTTGCCTGACTCTTCGCATCTTTGTTGGATTGGATTTTAACACTTCGTTTGAAATTTGGAACTCTTCCAAACAACCATTCATCAAAAGATGGTTTTCTAAAAAGTTGAAATAATGTGGCCGCGTCAAAATTTGAATCAGTTGAAATCCGCCATTCGTAAATGTTCACTTCCTTCCCAATTGTTCCATTTTGCCATGATTGAATGAAATTGAAAATATCCTGTTCAGTCAAATATCCAATGTCAATTTTAACTTCAGATGCTGATAATCGTAGAAATTGATCATTTGTCAATTTAGCTTCAGGCATCGAAAATCGGTTTCGAACATGGTAAATCTGGAATAAAAAAGGATTTGAAGTTACGATAGCGACAAACGTGGTATAGTGTTGGTTTAATTGTTATAACTCGGCTTAAAATAGTCAGTAACCCAAACAAAAATCCTTGTTCTTTTTTTTTTTTAAATTTACAGTAATCAGATGACAAAAGTACAGTCACCTTAGATTTTTTCAACTACGATTCTCAGTTTAGAAGAATTTGAACATTTTTGGATCCAAAACCGCTCAAACACCTCAAAAGTAAGGTTAAAAATCGGGCGAAAAGATTTAACCAACAGGGTGAAACTGTACGACCAACCTTTTCGCTTTCCATTATCACTTTATTGTTCACTTTTCTGTTTATCGATAGTTCTTTCAATGGTTTTCGTAATTTCGATAGATATAGCATAACATCCTTATCTCCGTCTACATCCAATTCTTCTAAATTTCTCAAATTTTCGATTCCGAAATCATAATTATTCAACTTGTCATTAGTTTCAAATAAATCTCCATGAAACGTCAAACGTTTGATTTTCATCTGATATTCTTTCAATAGTTTTTTGAAGTATCCAGCAGCATGTTCGATCAAATCTGTGGAAGTGTCTAATTCTTCAAGCCACAATACTTTGTTTGTTGAATTTTGAATACTAAAATGAGACTATTAAATTATTCTGAATCCTGAATCCTGAAAACATACCATTTCATCCAATTTTTCTCATTTTCAATCTCGAATTTCAATTCGTTCTCTTCATTCTCTTTATTCCACTTTTTGTGAGCAATGATAATTCTAATATCATCTTCATTATGAGCAATAAACTGCAATGAATGAATGTAGTTGATCGAAGATTTCGCTTCTTTGTTACATTGTTTGGAACATGCTCGCATTTGACATCTGAAGAAGATTACAGTATCGATCAAAAGTCTACACTGCTTTTGTTAAATCTTCATAACTCGACTCAAAATAGTCTGTTTGTCCTCATATTTTGCACAGTTATGCCCTAAGGTATCAGCAAAATGTTCCAATTTTTGTAGGACGATACCTGGAATCACTTTTCTGGAAATTCTCATTTTTCCTAGAGACATTGAAGGTCATACAAACAATTTCCAAAGTCTCCAGAAAAAATTGAACTTTTAAAAAACTTCCAGATTTGCTTTTTTTCAGATATGTTCCTACAAAAACTGGAGCACTTTGCAGATACCTTAAAGGGAGGAGGAGGTAATGGGACAAAATAAGTGGATCTTAAATGAAAGAACACCCTTGGGATAGTAAAACCTTCATTGGAATTTTTACCGAAAAGCCTTGTATTCGAGAAATGTTAGGTCAAAGTTGAAAATTCTCAGCTATACGTGGTCACATACGATTTCATTTTTAGAACGTTTACGTGAAGTTTTCAACGTTGACCTGAAATTTCTCGGAAACCAGGCTTTTCGGTAAAAATTCCGTTGGTGGTTTTACTATTCCGAGGGTGTTGTTGAGAGTCGATCTCCCGCAAGAGAGACGACAATTTTTATCTCACACATTTCAATACAATTCATGTCTCAATTTATTTGCTCACACGAAGTTCAGATAATACGATAACAAAGTTCAGAAGCCTGTGGTAATGATAGTATTAGCTAACTGAACTTAGAGACATTGTCCACAACCAGAGGACCGAAACTTCCGAGGAAGAACTCCGTCTGAAATCATGGCCAATTGATAATGAGGACCAAACACCTATTTTGAGCCGAGTTATGACAATTCAACCAACCTATCCTCCGCTCGCATTCGATCAATAATCATCATTCGTAGCTCAGGTGGCAATTCAAGATATTTCTCGAAAAACTGGAATTTCTTAGAATTATAACTACTTTTTTGCATGTTGAAACTCACTGTTTTTTTCTTTAAAAGTTTCGCTATCTTGATCTTCAGATTTATGCATATTATTTCAAGAAGCACCCGTAATACAATCCTAATAAAAATCATGCAGAAACATATCGGCAAATTCTCTAATCTCATCTCTAAAAAATGTTCGGGTTACTGTAGTTTCAGCGGAGCGCGTTTTGCAAAAAAAAAAACGAAAAAAACGAAAAAAAAAAAGGTCTAACCTAGTTATATTGCATACTGCTTATTCTATGAGGTCAAGGGAAAGAGTGTGTGAATTGGAGAGACGCAGAGATGTTAGAGAAAGAACAGCTGGAGAGAACAGCACGTCATGTCAGCGCAATGAAAAACAGCAATTTGCGAGGTTGAGAGAGACGCAGAGAAAAGTTCTCCGAGAGAAGTACAACAGTGAAAATGTTCATGGCCGACTGGTTAACGGGCGTGTCTTTGAATCGAACGACGGCGCCGAGATCTGGTTCGATTCCCCCACGCGCCAAAACTTTTTTATTATTATTCTTTTTTTCCAAATTACATTTTTTACAACGTTCTCTTGTCAGATACTAAAAAATACACTCTCGCAAATGTTTTCTCATTTGTTTTTACCCCGTTGAATCTGCATGAAATTTTAATCCTTCTGATCTGAATAAAACGAGAATCGTAGACATTGTACTTTCACGGTTGATATGAAAAGTTGTTTCTACTGACATAGTTGCAAGACAGGTTCACATTTAAATTGTTATCCTAATTTCAACGTTTTTTTTCAGTATTCCATTTCACATGTAAATATTAATTTGATTTCCTTTTTGTTTTTTGATGTAGTTCAATATGTATGAATAAATAAATAAATTCCATTCTTCCTCTTTTAACGATCTTTAATTTTTCTCACAATTCACCAAAAATTGTTCCAATTTTCTGTTAATTATTTAATGTTCAAGAAATTTTTTTTAGATTGCTCCTGATAATAGATCAGCGACATTTTTCCGAATCCCTCGTTTTATCTTTTTTGTTCTTTGAAAAAAAAATGTTTTGTTTACTTTTCGAACTTTACTCATGTTGTTGTTAACATTTTGAAGGATGTACATGATATTCACTGGAGTACATAAGTAAGTTACATTAAAAAATTTTGTAAATAGCTTGATTGTGAAACATAAAGTAATTACCTGTATGCTGGTCGAAAAGTTGAACATATCATTGAACACATTGTTTGGCACCTGTATGCTGGTTTTCATTTAAAAATAGAACCGAATCCTATACTGCTTTTGAGAATTGAAAAGAATATTGTGTGATTCACGATTACCGCTTTCGAAATCCACTACAATCATTTAACAGGTCAGACTGATTATATTTATGTACGAATTAGCTCTGAATAGTTGGGACAACTATCCAATTCACCTATTTTTGTATATTTTAGAGCAAAAATGTAATGAGAAGATTTAAAAAAAGACCTAGATATACGATTGTCGTGTTCTTATGTATTTAGGTATGAACTTGACAAAAGAAGACCAACGATCTAACCCGGCTTCAAGTTGATAAACAGAAACTTCCGGTGAAAAATAAATACATCATGTTGATAAGGATATCAAGTTCCATGAGTGCAAAGTTTAAAAAAGAACTGAATCGACGAATAGTTGAATTTCCCTCGTGAGTTTGAAACTGATGTTTTCATAGTTTGAAAACATCTAAACAGTTGGAATTGCGTCCCTTGTACCTGAATTTTTTTTGGTGCGGAACCGATTCTTCCCCTTAGTGGTCGCTTCAAAATCATCCCTAAAACTACACAGAAACAAATCCAAACAAAAAAGGGAAAATCATTTATCCCCGTGCTCGTTCTCTCGAACTCGGCGCCTTCTTCTTGCCAGGACTCGAAGCCGTTGCTCCACCTGGCGGTGCATCGGGTTTCATGTAATATGCCTGATTCTTAAGCCATTCCGATTCACAAATTGCCTTGAATGTCGGTCGATTGGGCGCGTGTGGTTGCAATATTTCAAGCATCAGCGTTTTTGATTGTGTCGACGCGGTGCAACTTCGTGGGAATTTGATCTTGTGGGCCAATTGTCGTTCAATCATTTTCGTCGGGTTTCGATCGTCAAAAGGCATTGAGCCAGTGAGCATAATGTAGAGGATTATTCCAGTACTCCAGACATCAACCTGAAAATAATTTTGTATATATTTCAGTTAGTACACGATGAGGTTAATTTTTGAAATAAAACTCTTCTGTTAAATTAACATTTCATAATCACTACAAAATTTATCTCTGGATTATATGAAGTTTTCGAAATAGTGATCCCTTGTATCAAGTCGAAAAGTCACTAGTGCAAAAAAGTGCAAACGCATAATGTATCTTCAATACAATGTATTGTAGGATTACGTGTTGTCTACAAAATTTTCAGTACATTTCAGGTATACTGTACTTTCAACAAAATGTCTAACTATAATGTATTCTGATTGAACTACTGAAGGGAAATCCAGTTAAACTATGAACCTAGAAAATCACCAGAAACTAGACACATATAGTATACATTAATATTACCGAAAATCTCATCGGTATAAAGCGCTCTACCGCACATCTAGCCCGCGAAATTGAATTTGTTTCAAAAAAAAAAAAAAAATTTCTTATAAAACTCGTGATTATCGGCGTTAAAGTGGTTACTCATTTCAAAGAAAATGCAAGTCATTTTCCCACCTAAAAGAAATAAAACAAAAAAATTCAAATTTTACATCCGTTGCGGTCGTGCGTCGCATGTTTTTGTTGATATTTTGGTTGATTCAGAATCGAATTCTACGGATCGAATAACTTCATAGTTATAAATGAAACTACAGTAACCCATTGGTAACGATAGAATTCTAGATATTTTGAGCTGTGATACTCACTAAGTACAGTACCCCACATCCCCAAGGTTACTGTATCTTTATCTTCCCTAGCCCTTACCGCATTTGAGGAATATTCTCGTCCTCGCAAAATCTCCGGTGCAACATATGCCCTCGATCCACAAAATGTGGCCGATTTCTCGCCGGGATTCAGCACTCTTGCAAAACCAAAATCGCCCAATTTCACATTCTCATGTTTGTCGAGAAATATATTCTCACACTTGAGATCACGATGGACAATATTGTGATTTTGAAGATGGATAAGCGAGGCGATGAATTGTCGGAATATGAACTTGGCATCATCCTCCGGCAACACTTTGACATCCTTCATTTTCTTGAGCAAATCCCCTCCCGCGCAGAATTCGGTGACAAATACAATATGATCAGTGAATGTGATCATATCATATAACCGAACAATGTTATCATGCTTGAGCATTTTGACAATCTCCTTTTCACGCGGCAAAAATTTACGGATATAATCCTCCTTCTCTTTCGTTGGGGTGATGTTGATGATCTTGGCGGCCACCTCCATCTTCTTATCACCCCAAAGAGCCCGAGCAACACGTGAATATGATCCGGAGCCTATAAAATAAAGCTTCAATTTGATATGTATATATCCATGCTTTTGTTACCTAAAACTTTTTGAATGACTAATTTATGATCTGTTTCGAGTTTGTGAATATATGGCTTCGTTGATACGCTAACATCATCTGGTTCTTCCTCGGCGTTTGAGACTTCTGAAATTCGCTGATTTATTTGAAATATCATCTTTATTCAATTTACCAGTGCCTTCCTCTCGAGCCATTTTTGTGGTCTGTTGATAAAATGAACAACGCTTTTTAGGAAGTAGAAATAAATGAAATGGTTAGATGCGTGTGAGAAACACTTATTTATGCACAAACATAATTGGGTTAGTGTTTTTGTGTCACGCTGGTAGGATTAGATCTTATCTGATATTTTAAAAATTTGTGATTCACAAGAGCAGGGTGTAAAAAATGAGGGTTTTTCGAGGTTGATCAACAAGGTGAGGTACGAGGATTTGGCAGGTTGATTTTAAAGGAAAGAGCATTTTTTTTAAAAGATAAAACCCTCAAAGGATTTTTTAACCGAAAAGTTCAGTATTTCGGAGAAAAAAAATTCAAAGTTAAGAATTTTCGGTAAAAAATCCTTTTAGGTTATACCTAAAAATATGCTCTTTCTTTTGCGATCAACTTTAAAATCGATTTTTTCCCCGGAGTAACCTTATAAGTCTTTGACAAATACAATCCTCATTGAGCAATTCTGAGTATTGAAGTTCACATCGGAAACTAGACGAAGAATCAAAAATTTACAAAAATTGCATGATTTGCAAAACTAAAGAGTAACTGGCTCTATTGACAACCTCTAACTCTTTTTTTTTAATTTGTACACTCATAGAGTTCGACCTCCTGATCACCATGATATACTTTTTACCAGTCGTAAATTTTTATGAAAAAAGTTGTAAATTTTTAGGGAGCCTACCACTAGGTACACTTCATAACTTTTATCAAACAAGAGCAAACTGCATGTGTCGAAATTTTTTTTTTAAATGTCTTTGAGTTTTGATATTGATTGGTTTTGCACCGTAACATCTTCAAGAAAAATTAGAAGCAAATTTAAAAATCTGGGGATGATTCAATTTTCTGAAACAAGAGAATTTCTGAGAAAGTTGAAGAACCTACTTCAAATTTTGCATGAAGACGTTACGGTGCAATGCCAACAAGTGACAGAAGATCAAGTGAATAAAAACAAATGTTTTTTCCCCAAAAAAGTTTAGCAATTTTTGAATGTAAGTTTTCAAAAATTGTATTTTAAAATATTTATTAAATAAACCATTTCTAGTTGGATCCACATTTTTTCATGTTCGTAGATCTTCTTACTATTTCGCTATATTTTCTTGAAACGCTGATTAAAAAATTGACGAAACTTTGGAGCATGTTTCATGGTGCACACAAACAGCTAAGCATAACTCAGCAAAAACTTTGGGACTGTATATATTCCACGAAATCGTTTTACAGTTTTTATTAATATAAGTGAAGAAGGGATACATATTTTGAGATTGAAAAGAAAACAATGGATAGAACAGGTAACACTGATCGTCATGCCTCGTTCTTCCATTCGTTCTTTGACCAGTTTCTGCATTTCATCCCGAGCGAGTTCATTGGAGTTACAACAATTATATGATCTCCATTCGTTTTGCCACTTACAACATCACAACAAATTTCTTTTCTGAAGAAGTCATTCCCATCCTAATTGATCAGATAATTAAACTTTGGAATGAGTGAAGTTTCTGAAAATTAAATGATGTTTTTTTAACAATCTAAACTGTTGTTACCTTGAGAAATCTATTGTTCTCTTTGATTTCTTCGTCATCGCTAGAATTCGAAGGCGAAGGTGCGTCCTCTATTTCTTTCCAAGTTTTTGGGCGAGAAATGGATAAATGAGCGGATCTGAAAAAACATTTTTTAAAAATCCTGGTGCACTTTGTAGGCTGTTGGTTGAGAATATCTACCAAAGTCCCCAGAAAAATTTAAACTTTCAGATTTTCATTTTTTTTTTCAGATATCATCCTACGAAAACTGGAGAATTTTCTTGATTCCTCTGATCATAACTGTGCAAAATATAGGCGACAAATGGAATATTTTGAGCCGAGTTATGACGATTTAACCGACAGTATACAACGTTTAAAAAAACTTACTTCACATCAAGAGAATAAAAATAACATAATATATTTTGAATAATTACTGTATTTTAGATACAATCATGGTTAATAACACAAAGAGAATAGTCATCTGTTCACTATTTAAATACCAAAAATGAGCGGAGTGTTCTTCGTCGACAGGTGCCATTATGCAATACAGCTCTTTTTTCACTGTTTCAGATTGAGATCTTCACGATGAGTGAGTTTCAAAGGAAAAAGCCGATATCGAATTAGACTTGACAGGTGAGACAGGGTCGGCTACTCTTGTTGCGCAATTTTGAGCATCATTGAATCTTGTATAAAAGAGTATTGTAGACATTGTAGGTCAGTTTTTGTAAGACATTATCTGGTGAAATAAACGTTCGAATCTTTTTTGCGCCCCTTTGAATCCAGTATCTGAATGAAATCCAGTATATCGGAAATTTAGTATTTTCAGAGAAATCGAGAAAGGCAGTCTTGAAATTCTGAAAATCAATTTCTCACAGGTTCAATTAACTCAAAAAAAAATGTGTTTATGAACAGCTTTATAAGTTAATTTGGCTCTGGGACACTTCGAAACCGGATGAAATTCAAAACAATATTGAAATTTTGTCACTTAAAGTTTTTGGGTACGCCGAACATGATGGTAATGTTCATTTTTCACCAAAAAAGAGCTGTACCTGAGTTTTCCCCTACTTTTTCCAAAATTGACTGACCCAGAGTTTGATGAAATTTTCAGAAAAGGGGTATTTGAGTATTGCAAACATCATGGTAATGTGTGGTTATTTGGCACAAAAATAGGGTCGTACTTAAGTTTACATCTGTTCTAAGTCCAAAACTGACTGACACAGACTTTCTTTAAAATTCTCCGTTTAATTTCGAACCTAAAACAAAACAATTTTGGACTCAAAGCAGGTATAATCTTTAGTACGGCTCTATTTTTGTGCGAAATAACCATTACCACGATGCTTGCCATACTCAAATATCGTTTTTTGAAAATTTCATCGAAATCTGGGTAAGTCAAATTCATTTCAGTATATTTTAGATGGGTAAAAAATGTTCAAAAATGTTACTAAATTGTTTATAGTCACTGTAAATATTTCCTGTGTAGAATTTTTCACTGTGTTTTCAGAAAAAAAAACAATCTTAAAATTCAATAATTTCGAAAAATCCATTTGGGAAATTTTTATCATTGTAGAAGGATATTTCGGCACAATTAGGCAAAGCCCCTTTTTTCATGTCAAAAATCCTGAAATATTCACTTACTCTTTGTTTAACAACAATTTTTGTTGATAAAAACAATATATACACAACATTCAAGAAAAAACTCTTTATATTTATAAAGAATCTGTTATTAACTTTTTGTTGAATGGGGACAATGAAGGGACAAGAGGGAGTCATACAAAATTGGTCACATATCACAAGGGAGACAAATAAGAATCTTCAATAAATTTCCAGCTCAGCTGAAATCGCAAAAATAAGAAAACAGAAGTGAACAAGTTCAAGTTACAAAAAAAATGGTATTGACCCTGCCAGAAGAAAACAAGAATTGTTATTGTAGATCGTCGAATCGGATGGTTTTGCGGTGTCGGGTAGAGAGAGAGAGAGAGAATGGGTAACTGAGATTGTTTGGAAGAAACGACAAAGAATATGATCAGGGTAAAACAACAAGAAAAAGAGACCGATGATGTGTAACAGGGAGGATGGGACGGGATGCAGATGGATGCAATAGAGAATGAAATGTGATAAATGTATGTGAATAATTGAATAAAAATAAAAATAATAAAATCCTAATATATAAATACCCTAATATGGCTTGGTTGACACAAACAAAAACTAGAATGTTGACACGGCATTCGCTGATGCTGGACGTTTTGGTGGAGGTGGTTCGACTGAAAATAGTAAAATTAATTTTGGATTCAATTTTTTTAAAATTTATGCACTTAGTTTTATCCGCCGGAAATTATTTGAAAAATTTTATTTTTTTCTATTTAATTTTTCTATTCTCTTAGAAAAATAAACTCATTTTTTGATCTATTAGGCGAAATAGTGAGTAACAATGAGAGAATCAGACACTTGTAGATCAAAATATCTCGAAGCGAAAGAAACATTTACAAAATGAGCAACATGAGCAACGAAATGAGCAACAAGTTCATTTGCATTTTCGAATATTTTTGATCTCTAGTGTTCTCTAATTCTCCCCTTTTTACACACTACTTTGTCTGATATTTTAGGTGAAAAATTTATTCATGCGATAACTTTGTTCACAAAAATTCCTGGGGCATAAAAAATATACCATGATGATCAGGAGATCGAACTCTATAAGTGTACAAGACTCAAAAAATATTATCTATCATTCGACTACTGTAGTTTCACGCGCTATTCCTAGGATTTTATCACTGTGGCTCTTCGATGCCAAAAAAAACTCAGCACATAGTTTGTCAAATTCATGATTCAACGTGTCCCTTTAAACTAGTACAGTAACTTTTTTCACAATCTGATTGTCAGCAGGACTTTGGAGAAGATACATATGTCCCTTTGAAAACAACTAGGTAATTGGAAAAATAATTATATCCACTAAAAATTTCAAAATAAAATAAAAAAGCTTGTTCGCTCTATTGAGAAAAACAATTCGTTTTGATTCCGGTTTGTGAACATCTCCGTCAACTGTTGTGTTTTGTGTGCCGACACGACAAAAATGCGGAAAATTCACGGCGTCTGAGCGAATTTTTAAAAAAGGGTTTTTTCTTGGTTCATCACAAAATTTTTGGAAACATGTTTCACACATTGAAATCTTGGATGATATCCAACTGTCTATGTGTCCTTAAAACTACTTTAGGCGATTCAAATTTGAAAAATATTGTTTTTCTTATCCCGAGCAGAGCTCTAAGGTCTTCAGAATCACAATCGACTAAACAAGCGTTTCTCGAAATGGCCCCCTGAATCTAATCAAGGCAGATTTTGTTCACTTTAAAATATAAATGTATACAAGTTTATTTTGCGCTTATCAATTTAAGTAAGTCGAAATTTTTCAGGCTTCCTCATCCATATCCACTAATTCATTTTTCTCACCTTTAATATCCAACATTGGTTCCTCTTTGATTCCAATCGGTTTCGGCGTGGCAACAGCGCTATTGTGTTCACTGGCAACTGTCGCAGCCGCTAACAAACTCAATGGGTTTTGCTGGTCGGCACCCGCTGAAAAACCAAAAATTGTTGAATTTGGTTGTATTGCATGTGGAACCTTACTCAGAAGATTCAAGACGGTATCCAATCCGGAGCCGGTTCCATTGAAGAATGGATGATTTGTGAACGCCGAGTGTTGTTGTTGTTGCTGTTGCTGAATCTGTTGTTGTTGTTGATGAAAAGAAATCGATTCTCCCATTGTTGTCGGGTCGAAGTTCTGCATTTCCAAAAATTGTCCAAATACTTTTGCCGGGTATACATCAAGCAACGCCTAAACAACTAACTAACTAGCTGAAATCTCTAACTAGAAGAAGACAGGACGAAGCTCCATGCACAACACAATCAATCAATAAATAATATAAACACTTACATCTTCGGGAATTGGAGTTTGTGGTTGTGATCGGGTGGCAGAGGAGCGATTAGGCCGTCGCCGATAGAATTCCGAATCGTCGACAGTCCAAACGGCGCCTTTCACATTTTGCTCGACACGTTGGAAACATTTGTGAAGCGACAGATTGTGACGCACAGCATTCTGAAAATGGCAAAGCTTCAGCCTTTTATCAAGAGTAAAATATGTTCCACCCTTTTTCAGGCATGTCATACCGGCACGCCGGACCAGTAAAGTGTCGGGTCATCAAATTCTATAAGTGCTGGGAGAGACTAAAACTAGAATTAATGCTGTCTTTTATTATGGTAACCTTAATTTATGTTTTTTCTGGCTTTTTGGATGCTTTACTTCTGATCATGTCATAAAATAAGCCCCGCCCCTTTTATACACGTATGATATTGACACGCTAAACCAGCAACTTGTCGGACCATCAATTTCTATAATTCGGTTCAATTTAACATAGGCCAAGAGAGAAAAGCCCGAGTTTTTCAAATATTGTACTCACCTTCCACGTGGCCGCGTTCCTCCTAAAATACGAAAACGTATCAGTAAACCACGTGTATATTTCATTCAATGTCAACTGGCATTCAGGCGACTCCATAATCGCCTGTCGAATCAACGACGCATACGTATACGGCGGTCGCACATCATTATTCTTATAATAATCGCGATTCTTCGCTATATCAGTGGCTATGGGTTGAACAGTTTTGTCTGATATCCGACTTCGTCGTGGCACAAATGATTTGGCATCTGGGTTAGGCGATGTTTCAGTGGAGGCAGTGGAGGCGGCACGAGTCAGAGAGGAGCAAGGTTGAGTGGCGAATGAGGGCAGAGAACTGACGGAGGCGACGGACATCATGGGAGGAGTGGTGGCGGAGTGTTGAGCGGACACTTGACCAACGATGCTGAGCAAATTCGAGGTATCCATCGCACTTGACACAGTAGCTTGCTGAAAATAAAAGTTTCATTGACTTTTTGAACACAATAGGTATGTCTTAGAACTGTAAAAATAACCCTAGGCTAACCTTAGATCTGTCAACTTAGCTTAGATCTTTTTTAGGCTTGTCATAAGTAATACTGATCTAAGAATGGGCCATTTAAAACTTTTCAAAGACGATCAAAGTTGATTCCTGAACTCAGGGTACAGTTGAGGTATGTCAAAAAATATGTACACCAGTTTCACTCAGGTTGAACTAAGATTGCATTAGTAGTAAACTGATCCAGGCTTTTTTAGGCATGTCAGACTCAATTCAGGCATGTCAGACCCATTTCAGGCATGTCAAACCCATTTCAGGCATGTCAGACCCATTTTAGGCATGTCAGACCCAATTCAGGCATGTCAGACCCATTTCAGGCATGTCAAACCCATTTCAGGCATGTCAGACCCATTTTAGGCATGTCAGACCCAATTCAGGCATGTCAGACTCATTTCAGGCATGTCAAACCCATTTCAGGCATGTCAAACCCATTTTAGGCATGTCAGACCCATTTTAGGCATGTCAGACCCAATTCAGGCATGGCAAAGCTATTTCAGGCATGTCAGACCCATTTTAGGCATGTCAGGCCCATTTCAGGCATTTCAGACCAATTTCAGGCAGGATAAAGAACATTTAGGCCTTAATCATTGTAATTTATAGGCAGATCTTAGGCTTGTCAGGGTCCCCTTCAATTTCCAATGTTAGTTAACACTTCCATGTTTTTTTTAGAAAGTTTATTTCAGGCATGTTTTAGGTTTCTTCTAGACAATGAATTTCTGAGATACGCACACAAAACATATCATGCAGCACAACCAGGAAATTGTTGGGTGCTCGTTTTAACGACCTCTCTAATAGTTGGAACATAGCTCTGCGTCTGACCTCTCTCATGCTTTACAGTACTCCATATTCCACGTCAACAATGAAAATAACAATTCGCATTTTGTTTGTTTATTATTTATTTGTTGATGAAAACGATTCTTCTTCCCCCCCGTCCATAAATATTTTTTTTTTCGTTTCGTATTTTTGTTTCGCCGCGTTTCGTCTACATCCGAATGTGGGGGCCTTGGTATAAAATAAACAAACACATATACACACATATAAATACGTATATGTACTATCGATTGGGACGTGTAAACAAAACACTGAGAGCCCGAGTTACGCAATGAGCAATGAAAAATGAGGATAGAGAGCCAGAGAGTTGTTGCGCAAACAAAAATACACATAGAGCTCTATCTAGAAGAAGAGAGTAACAAAAAACCGCGCACTTTTTGAACAAACAAATAAGCTAGTGGCGGGGTGGCTTTTTCGAAAATTACCTACCTGAACAATGGGCGACGTTTGTTGTTGATGGAATCCAGCAAAGTGTTGAGTTTCGATTTTTGGCGATCGCATTGGTGAAGATTCCATTTGGTGTTGGGTGGTGGATATGGTGGAGGGGCCACCACAATTGCCACCTAATGATGGGGTGGTGGTATCGGGTGTGGGTTTCATTCGAAGGTGCTGCATCATTCCTTGGAGGCGATTCCGTTCGATGGATAATTTGTGTTCAAGGGATTCGACTTTTTCAATTTGTGCTCGCATTTCTTCAGTGGTTCTGGAAGAAAAGAGATTATAAGGGTTTTCTGTCTGGGATCCTAGAACGCTTTCGAAAACTACCGTAATTAAAGGGAGATTGGTGTCATGAAAGGAAGACAAACCGCATTAAAGGATGGTAACTCCTTTAAAGGAACATATCCCCTTTTGAAGGAATATACCCTATTAAAGGAGCATAACCCCTCTAAATCCTTTAAAGAACCATAACCCTTTTAAAGGAACATACCCCCTTTGAAGAAGCATACCCACTTTAAAGGAACATACCCCCTTTAAAGGAACACACCCTCTTTAAAGGAACATACCCCTTTAAAGGAACATACCCACTTTGAAGGAACAAACCCTCTTAAAAGGAGCATACCCCCTTTAAAGGAACATACCCCTTTTAAGGAACACACCCCCTTCAAAGGGACATACCCCCTTTTAAGGAGCACACCCCCTTTAAAGGAGCATAACCTCTTCAAGCGAGCATAACCCTTTTAAAGGAACAAGAACCCTCAAACGACCAACCTCTCACACAACGGATGATCCTGTTGTAGATGTATCAGCAGCGCTGCCACCGAATCACACGGTAGATCACAATTCGGCCACGCACACATACTATGCTGCCATAATGCGTGTTGATGTGTTGATGATGATGTGGTGGCTGTGGATGGCAGTGATGCTGACAATGATGCGGGTAAATTCATCGATGAGGCGAGATCGAGTGCCGCGGGCAGTTGAGGTACAAGCATCTGTCCGAGAATCATTTGTTGAAGTAGTCGACTGGTGTCATTTGATGTGAGTGACGTGGCAGCCGACGATGTGCCAGCGACCTGGGCTAACTGTGATAATGATGGTGTTGTGGCAGATGCGTGGAGGGTGGGTTGGTGCGGTCTCATCTGAAAAAAATAAACTATAGGATAATGAAAGTTTATTTATAAAATTTTTATGAAATATTAAACAAAAAAAACTTCTAGGGTTCCCGCTGCGGGAAACATCCCAAGTTCTATTCACATCTCCAGGGGGTCTAAAAAATAAAAACAACAACAACACGAAAAGTGCAAAAAGGATTTGAAGTCATAGTAACCAGGAATAACCCTATATCAAGACTTAGAAAACCAGTAATTATCATGGAATGACGGAAATTCGAGAGGCACAGTAGTATTTGAAAAGTGATAATTAATTTATAATTTCTGAGTGATATTTCAGAGAAAAAGGTGGAAAGAAAAATATTGAAAAAAGTTGGTATCAAGCTGGTCGAACCCCTGACCTCAAACTTCACCGTCAGATGTGTTAACCACTCATAAAGACTTGATTCACTTGTTAGAGAAAAGAAATAATTTTTTCACTTGAAAAAAAACAGACGGCAATGGGGGTCGATCTCTTAACCTTCAGGTTCGCGGACTATCTCCTTAACCACTTGTACACGAAGACATATAGAAATGGGATGTGCTTCTTAGAGATAGAAAATCATATTTTATTTTTCACGTGAAAAATTATAAGAAAAACTTTTTTCACGTGAAAAATTAACAACAACAGCAAACTTGCAAGAAAATAAATCATAAACTAATCATCGAGCTAAACCACGGAAAAATGCAACAAAAAATTAACAACAACAACGACAACAAAAAATCCACCTGCCAAACCAGAGACGTCTACTCGGCTCACAGCACAACAAAAAAATGCAAACAAAAAAACATAGCAGCTCGAGACTCCTCCCCCTTGTTCGCACTTAAACAAAACAAGGTGTGAGGGATTTTAACAACAAATGAATATGGGAATTATGATGCCTCATGGTGTGAAATATCGAGGAATTTTTTTATTTGTTTCTAGAAAAAAAATTAAAAATTCATTCGTGCTTCATCGCACTCTTAAAGCGCAAAAAAAAGAAGAATGAATCGAATGAGCAATAAAATATTCACACAGGCGAGAAAATCTCGCTGCTAGACATAATATATAAATATACACATACACATATATAGTGATCTAATTTAGGGGTACATGTTTTTTTTGTACTTTTCCAAGTATTTGGTGATTAATAGGGAACATTGTCATGATTAATAGGGGGTGCACTTTGATGATCTTTGGGGTGTATAGAATGGTTATTGTGCTCTAGATATCAAATATGATCAGAAGGTTCAATGATTGGATCAACTCGAGGACATGGGTGTATTTAAAGGAACATAGTCTACGTTTGAAAAAGTCGTAAATTAAAGGAACATGGGTGTCTTCAAAGGAATATAGGTGTATTTAAAGGAACATAACCTTCATTCGAAAAACTCCTACATTAAAGGTACATGCGTGTCTTTAAAGGATCACGAATGATTTCAAAGGAAAATTTCTCTTTTGAAGGAACCTAACCCCTTTGAAGGAACATATGTGTCTTTAAAAGAAAATACCCCATTCAAAGAAACATAACTTTCATTCCAAAAAGTCCTAAATTAAAGGTAAATGATGTCTTTAAACGATCATGAGTGACTTTAACGGAACATAAGCTTTTTAAAGGAACATTGCTCCTTCAAAGGAACACAACCCCTGTAAAGGAGCACAATCCCTTCAAAGGAACACAGCCCTTTAAGCAAACATCAACTCTTTCAATGGAACATAGATTATTTCAAAGGAGCACAGATGTTTGAAATGATTGGCACCTTTAAAGGGACATGACCTTTTTAAACAACAACGCTATTAGAATAGAAACATGGTGCTATGTCCCTTTAAACATGACTTCTCTGAGAATTCAAAGGCTCACCTGACTAGCAAATTTCTCCTGTAACGCAAGTAATAACAAATTCTCGTTGACCGGTTGTTGTTGTGAATTGTTTGATGTATTGGTGGTGTTGGTGGACGACGATTCGCTACTTATATTCGGCGGAGCAGCAGTGGGACGGGGATGCGATTCAGACGAGAGCATCGGATTCGCAAATCCAGATGTCGTTCCGTCTTCCTGCAAAAACACGACAATTTATGATATTTAGTTTCAAAATTGAGGTAAGAAGGAGGTCAGAACAGAAAAAACACTTAATGAGCATGAAATTGTAAAAAAATGACGTCAGTTTTTCAAAGAGGAGTACTGTATTATCAAAAAGTGCTCTGAGGTAGTAGAAAATGAGAAGGAAGGTTGTTGTTGTTCTCCCATCACACACACACAAACGTTTTATTATTTGTTTGTCAACACGACCTTTTTCTCTAGCTACTCTCCTCGATTTTGCATACTATTTCAGTCAATGAGATATATCTGCGTATCTCGAGAATGTGTACTGTCTCACTTCTCAATATTGCACTCTTTCTTCTTATAAATAAACAAATAGTTTGTGTGTGTGTGTCTCTTGTGTTTGTGTTGTTTTTGCAACAATTTTTGCTGCTATTTACGATTTTGATGAGAGAGAAGGTGCAAGTGCGCTCTGTTGAGAATGTGGTTAGAATGGCGGTAAGTCAGAAATTTTAGTTAAAAATTTTTCAAAAAAAAATTAGTTTCAGAAGAGAAGTCCACGTCTAATTGCAAGGTTTGATGCACGAAAAAAAGATTCAGCAAAAATAGAAAAACACCTTATGAACATGATGTGAATAGGCTAACCGACTGAGCCATAGGAAACAAATTGTCAAATCACTTGTCAAAAGTTCAGAAGAGGTCAGAAAGGTGAATGAACAACATATATGGGAAGAGATCAAGATAGGACGGTCCAGACCGAGACAGACCAGGCTCAGGGTCAAAATAGACATCATTTTAGAGTTGAACGAATTCGCGGTAGATAAAAAAATCTCTCAATTTTGAAAAAAACATATATCGACGGCATGAGGAATTGAACCCCTGACCTTATGAACATGGTGTGAAAAGGCTAACCGACTGAGCCACATGGGATAACATGCCAAATCACTTGTCAAAGTTCAGAAGAAGTCAGAAAGGTGAATGAACAACAGCTGTGGAAGAAGAATAAGGAAGGTAGGGCGGCTCAAAAAAGATTAGGCTTTTGGGCCGTAACCTGGTAAAGCCGTAAGCTGGTAAAATAGGATCGGAGAGATATTAAAATTCGAATCATCAAGAAAAAATGTAAATTCAAAAAATATAGAGAAGTTCAAAAAAAAAATTTTTTTCTAAAAATTTACAAAAATTTCGGGAAAATTAGAAATTTCAAAAATTGTGCCAGAAATAAGCAAAAATCAATGAAGTATGACAAATTCTCAACTCAACACCCTATCATCACAGGTTATCTCCAGCTGACCGACCTACCCGACGCAACTAAATGGGCGGAGCATAAAAAGTGGTCTAGACCAAAAGTGCATGAGATTCCTACTCAATAGAATTTCTGCTTCTGCTTCTGATAAAGAAATGAATAAGAGGAAGCAGAAAAAAACGACGAAGATGGAAAAAAAAACATGAATGCGCAAGAAGAAGAAGAAGAGAATGACAACAACAAAAACAACAACAACAACGAACAAAATATTTAGCTGCTGGAGATGGAGAAGAAGGAGAAAAAGGGGCTGCTGCAAGAAGAAAATGGAGAATACAACAACACTGACGACGCGAAGAAAAAAAAACGAATAACAATAATAAAAATAATAATAATAATAATATGCATATATTTGTTTATTTTGGAATAATCATCTGTTTCAGTCATGGATTTTTAGCCACAAAATTA
The DNA here is from genome assembly GCA_900536415.3 of Caenorhabditis sp. 38 MB-2015. Taxonomy (NCBI): domain Eukaryota; kingdom Metazoa; phylum Nematoda; class Chromadorea; order Rhabditida; family Rhabditidae; genus Caenorhabditis; species Caenorhabditis quiockensis. The sequence continues at coordinate 50,323 of LR550844.1, read as the reverse complement.
TAAATTAATTTTAGTTTTTGTTCTATATCATAGTCAATTTATACTTTTTACAAAATGAATGAAAAAGTCCAAATGCACTTTTTTTTCATTTTGGAATGCGACTGTTTTTATTGATCTTCTCCCCTAGGTTTGCACTTTCAAGTCGTTGGTTTTTTGTACTTTGTCTCTTTCTCTCTTTTTTTTGTGTGTTTATTTTTTTTTGTCACATCGTAACTCTTAATCATCAAGGGGTACTGTAGGTTCAGTGGTCTCTTTTGCTACTTGACAAAGTGGAAATACCGAGGAATGAAGATCTGAGATGTGTCAGGGAGTCATGCCTTGGCATGATAAGAAATGTCAAGGGGTGGCGCCTTGACACTGAGCATCATGTCAAGGCGTCGCTCCTTGATAGAATGAGCTGTCGAAAAATTGATTTTCAATGTCAGAATTGGTTTGTTTGAGTCTAGAACTTATCACCAACATTATTCAAAATTTGATCTTCAAAATTTGGCCGGTGGGAAAATTGAAAAACAAAATGTTCGGGTAAAAATTGACGTGTGAAAATCGGGAACTTTGGATTGTTTTTTGCAGTCAAAAATTTCCCAAGAATGTAATTTTTTGCTACCAAACTGCAAAGTTTAAATTTTCAAAAAATTTTGACTGAAACCGAAATGTTGACATGACAAGGCACGCCAAGCTGTGGTTCCTTGAGACCACAGGTTCTGTCAAGAAGCGATGCCTTGACAAGACGATGAACGTCAAGCACTCACTGCTTGACATTACAAGCTATGTCAAGCAGTAGTGCCTTAACAGTATGATTGTCATCAAGCAGTAACTTCTTAACAGAAAATCTGAGTTGTCAAAGAGTGCCTTCTTGATACGACCTGTGTGCCTTGACAGTGAAATTCATGTCAAGTTGATTCTTCTTGGGAGCATTCTATTGGAAGTCCATGATCTATGCCAAGCAGTGGTTGCTTGACAATAAGTTTCACATCAAGAAGCCACCTCTTGACAGCTCTAGACATGCCAAGCAGTGGTGCCCAAACAGAGACCCCTCTTAAGAAACAGGCCATTTTCAAAACGCCGAGTCCTATCAAGCATGATACAATTTGAAACTACACCTAGACGCCTCTTCAACAAAATTTCGATGATAAACACAACAAAAAGACATATGATACATTTTGTTTATACATAAAACAAACAAATTTCCTAATCATAAATATTTTCTTCTTCTGACATACACACACACACAAAGTACTTTTTATCATCACATGATCAAAACGCAAACCACGTGTACTTCATTCAACTGAAACAAACAAAAAAAGGGGATTTTTCTGATCCATCTGCTATATTTCAAATATTTCGTATACCAATTGTTCAGTAGTGCATGAGTCAATGTGTATGAAAAGAAAAAAAGAGGACAGCGGATTATGATGATTAGTTGTGTTGTTTTTCATGTAAATTATTGGATTAGTGATAAGATCATGTGAGAAAAAAAATGATAATAACAACAATGATGCTAGTGATGATGTTGATGAGGGTGGATTTGTTGAAAGGAGGAGATCATGGTTGTTGAACTCCATAATCTTGTGATGATTGAATCAAGAACATCAAGATCAGGGGTGTTTTCGAAGGGATACATTAATTAATGAGTCAGTAGCTAGAAGAACCCTTGCTCACCGGCTCTTGACCTCGTGTATCATGGAGCAAAATATTACTGTGTGAACTGATGTATCTTAAATGTTGTGAGAAAAAACTGAAGTTTTTTGACGAGTCCTTTATCATTCGATAGATTTTTGAACGCTGATCAACCTCCTGTTCTTCATTTTTTCAAAAAAAGGTTCCTTGTGCTGAAATTTCAGCTCCAAAGTATTGAAATTCAAGGCTGTCACCCATCTACAGGGAATCAAGTAGGAAAAATAACAATGGGTTTATTTTCTTCAAAAACCTCAAAAAATAAAGTTTAAAATTTGAAAACATGGAAATTCATTGCAAAACAAAACATTATTTTATTTTTTCTCATCTGTCCGTTTTTATTTCTTTTTATGGTAGAGAAAAAAAGAGGAAAACTTGCTGGAAGTGCTGTAATTTTTCATTTTTTGCAAAATAACTGGTAATTTTAAATTCGCCCAAAATGTTCCATTTGAAAAGCGATTTTCCGGACAATTTTGTCATCAACATAACCCCGCGAAAAAAAAACAGTGAGTAAGTAAACAACGGGGGTTGGTTGGCTGGAAAAAAGAGAACCAAGAGCCATGTTTTCTCCCCATTTTTCGTTTTTCTCTGGTAAACAAAAAACAAAAGTGCAAAAAAACAGAGAAAAATAATAACAACAAAAATATATATCGACCATTGGCAAAATAGACGAGAAATGGCGCGCGCGCTTCAAAAAAGGTCATTTTTTGCAGGCACCACGGAGGAAAATAACAACAAGGAGAGAGAGAGAGATAGAGGGAGGATGAGAGACGCAGAGATAGAAAAGAGGCGCGAGCGCGCGAATTTTCGAAATTCGAATGTGTCACAGCGTGTGTGTTTGTGTGGGTGACGAAATTTTTTTGTACTTTAGGAGGAAGAAAAAAAAGAGAGGATTACACGATGAAAAGAAACGAAACGTGAAATTTTCAGGAACGAAAATTTAAATTTCAGGCCGAAAATTGACGTGGAAAAATATACGGTTGAAAAAAATTGAAAAATTGGCGTGTGAACAAAAAACATTCTTTTTCATTCACTTGAAATGTGATTTTTGAGTTGCAAAAATTTTATTTTACCTAAAAAAAATGTTTAAAAAAAATTTTTTTTTTAAATGGTAATTTTTTTTCAACTGTGAGTTTTGAACTGGAAAAATTAAAATTTAGGTTCAAAAAAAATTTCTTCATATTTTTTTTTTTTTGATTTTTTTAGAATTTTTATTTTGAAGTTTTTGAATTTTTAAAACGTTTTCTCAAAATAATTTTGGTTTTTAATTTTTTTTTTGATTTTCTTACAATTTTAACTCATTTTCTTATGTTAGACTTCCTATTTATTTTGAATTCAAAAAAATTTTCGAATGAAATAATTAAAAAAAAAATTTTTTTTTGGGTTCGAACCTGCGATCTCTATAGATTGCGAGGCAGCCGTGTTCACCACTACACTACCTGTCCGATGTGCCATGGTAGGCTAGATTGAACAAATGTTTTGATGAAATTTCATCATTTCAATTTTTTTGGTTTTTTGTAAATTTTTAAAAACATCCTAAACACGGCCTAAAAAATGGCAAAAAAAACCTGACGCGCAAACAAAAAAGATCATCTCTTGTTGTTTTTTTCTCTTTTCGTCTGTTTCATTGAAGACCCGGCACCGATTTAACAGAAGAAAAATAAAACAGGGGGGAGTGTGTCAGTGTCCTTGTTCATCCAGCTGTCTTTTGACACAACAGACACAACACAAACACACATAGATAGCCAATGGAATGCGCCTTTAAAAAGTGCAACTCGTGTCGCGCTTCTCTGCGTCTCTCAATCTCTATTTATGCCTGGGGGACAGGTGTTGATGATGGAACGAGAAGCAACGCAATGAGCGAATGAATGAATGAAAAAAATGTCTGGGAGGGTTACTGTATGGGGGGTCGAGAAAAAAGAGACGAAAAAAAAAAGAGAATAACGATTTTTTTCTATTTCGACGTCAGATGACCTAGACGAAAGGAAAGGGATAGCAGCTGATATCATTAAAAAAAGGCGACGACGACACACAAAAAAACCCTTCTGGGGGGACCTGGTCAAGTGCAATCAATCAACGATAAAAATCAGTTTCTCACTTTCACCGCCGGCTGGCCAGACAGAAATATATACAACCTATTATCAAATAATGTTACAATGATTGTGTTTGTTTTAGGAGAAAGGTGTAGATCGAAAAGAGCGAGAGATAAGAGAGATTGTACAGTACTTTAAGGGAAAAAAAGAGAAAAACGTTTTAGCAGGGTGTGGGATTCGAACCTTCGATCTCTATAGATTGCGAGGCAGCCGTGTTCACCACTACACTAGCTGGGCGATGTATTATTGTAGGCTAGATTGTTGAGATAAGGCGCTTGCCGAGGTTCAAAACAACAAATCAATAAAAACATTACCATTTTCAGCCAAAATAGAAAATATGAACACAACAACAACGAGAAGAAGAAGAAGAAGAAGTGGAAAAAAAACACACACACAAATACGTAAATAGACGAGAGATTAGGAGACCGCAGGCGACGAGAGATGACCCCTCTGGCAGTTTGCCATAAACACAATAACAACACAACATAACAACAACAAAAAAAAATAAGAGAGGATGATCTTGGCGCGATGGGCTCGCGTGAGGCGAGAGGGGGAGCGGCGATACAGTAACGAGAGTGTGTGTGTTGTTGACCTGGCTCCGCCCATTAGGATTTTTGTGATTGGTTGATTAGGGCAAGGGGGACACGTGAGATATACACGTGAGAAATATTTTGAATTCCCTGGTTTCGGTGCGAAATATTCGAATTCAAAATTCAAATCCCTTGTTCTCGGAATTCGATATTCGACTCCCCCGCTTCTGGTTCTGAAAATCCAATCAAAAAAATTTTGAATTTCCCGTTCCAGAAGTGCCGGAAATTATTTTTATCATATTTTTCCAAATGCACTTGTTTTTGTAGCGATTGAACTTTTTTCAGGTGAAGCGAAATTTTGAAAATCGAAAAAAATCAAAATGAGATCAAGGCTACCGCTTTTAAAATGGCCGCTTCGGCAGCTTTCAAATCATGGGAATTGCAGCATGTGTGTTCACATGGAAGAATGGTTCAGTGGTAAAGCTCTGGTTTGATGTGCGAGAGGATGGGGTAAGAGACGCAGACAACCCAAACAGTAACAACTACGGTAGAGCGCAACGCAAGAAAAAAAAAAGAGAAAAGATCATTGGTCAATAACAACACCCATCATGTGTCATGTTTTTGTTATTTTGTTTTGTTTTTTGTTTTTTTTTCGAAAAAAAAAAACACACACACTATTGATTAGAGGGGATTTCATCGAAAAACAGAACAGAACACTAGAAATCTCATCTCATGAATATTAGTATTAGTACGCATAGTATATGTATATGAACATTTTTCGAGCAAGTCAGCATAAAAATAATAATATTCATTGCTCACACGTTTTTGCAGCGAAAAAGAGAAAAAAAAGTTCGTCTGAGTTGAGTTGAACTTTTAAATCAGATAGAGTTACGGTACATAGTATACTAAATATGTACTACAGTTGTACTTTGTCAGATGTTTTATTGATTAGGGTTGGGTTTTTTTACACTGTACATAAAAAATGCAATTGATTAAAAAATATATATATATGTAAGTTGCTAAATTGTGAAAAAATAAGATTTTTAAAATTTTCAGAGTTTCCATGAAGATTTTGTTAAGGTGTATCAGAGGAGTTTTGAGAGGCTTCAGAACCTGAGATTTCTCGAACTTCAGAGTGTATACTTCAGAATTTCGGATTCAGAATCAGAAGTCAGACATATCGAACTTCAGAAATTAGAATCTGGGTTCTCGAATCTGAATTCCAAGAACTCGAACTTCAGAATCTATGCTTCAGAATCTCGGATTCAGAGTCTGAAGCCGAAGAACTCAAGCGTTTATACCTATTTGAATTCTCCGTTCCAGAAGTGCTGGAAATTTTTCTCTCGTATCTAGGATTCAGAATCTGGCGTCCAAGAAGTAAACCCTAAGAATCGATGCTCCAGAATCTGAGATTTACGATATGGAGCCGAAGAACTCAACTATTAATATCTTCATTCCAAAATCTCAGTTTAAGAATTTCAACCCTACGAACTCAAACATACACCTGTATTTCAGAATCTAAAGTCCAAGAACTCAAAAATCATAATCTATGCTCCAATTCTGAAGACCGAAAATTTCAAATTCAGAATTACCGTTCTAGAATTCTTTGTACAAATCAGTGGCAATAATGCTGAAAACCTGCCACCAATAAAGACAATTTGCGCAATTTCGCCTTCAGTTTCGACACAATTGCAAAAAAAACATGCTTGATTCTCAAAAAAAAATTACGTTGTCCACGTGAAATTTACGTATTCTATGATAAGAACAAATACACGCAGACGGTTAGAGAAAAACATGAGAGAGGGAAGTTCTAGTGAGAGACGCAGACACGCGAGAGAGAGAGAGAGAGAGAGATATGGTCAGAGACACAGATAAATTTTTTACGTCAAATTTCAGATTTTTGTTTTCAGACAAATCACACGTGAACCTGAAGCTCAAACATTCTTTCCAGGATTAACACCATTTTTGATAAGACTAGTGGAAAAAGGTTAGTGGAAAAAGGTGCGAGTGAAAAGACAGTGAATAATTTTCACTAAAAATCACCTCAATAAGAAGTTTTGATAAACAACTTGGCATCGACGGCGACGCTGCAATCATCTGACTTTGCAAAAAGCTTTGAACAGTCTGCATCGGATCCGCCCCCGGTCCACCAAACCGACTCAACGGGAATAGACTCGATATGGGTCGAATAGGTCGAGGCGCTTTCATTAGATTCGAGTCAGAGTTGACTTTATGCATTCGATCAAGTAGAAAAGGTCGAAAAGCAATGGTGGATGGTGGCGGTTCAACGTCGACCACAATCTCCTCTTCAGTCTCTTCCTCCTCTTCCTCTTCTTCAGTATCCAAAATATTACGAATCGTGGCGAGACCGTTTCCTCCTCCACCAAAATTCGGGTTTTGCAGATGAGTGGATGGTGTCAACGGGGGTGTTTGAATGTAGAACGGCATCTAGTCTTTAGTTAGTTCTAGACGATGTAGAAGGAATGGGGCTAAAAGGACACCGGGTAGGCGGGGCCAAAGTCAGCTGAGAGAGAGAGACACACACGGCCGTTTGTTTTTTGAAAGTGCAACATTGAAGAGAGTCCTAGACATACATATATTTATATACATCGATTTGGAAATAGCAACAAAAAAAAAAGAAAACATTGAATTTGATCAGTTAATTCTTAGAACCATGAACAAGTCGTATTTTGTGAAGGAGGACTACTGTGGGAGGAGGGATCATATGATACTAAAGGAAAGTGAGAATATGTTCACATGTGATAATGATATTTACAAATAAATCATAGCTTCATGCAGTTCAAAGTCTGGGTTCTATTGAAGTCTATATATGATTCAGAAGTCATCAAATCGAGAATCTGAAAATTAGATTCAGAAGAACAAATACTTCGGATGAGATTGAAGTTTCTTAAGGCTTCCGATGAAGATTTGACTGGGTGGAAGATTTTGATCTTTTTGGAACCCTGCTCAAAACAATAAAGGTCAATTCTGACGCATATAGGTTCTCAGCAAGAAGGTCCATCTTTGGATTCTTGGATTCTGAATTCCAAAACGTAAAGATCAAATTGTGAAGTCTAGTTCTAGTTCTGATTCATAGATTCTGAAGCAAACAAATTATAGATAGGTAAGATTCGATGTTGAAACCTAGAATCAGAAGATCTGATACTGATGACTTACAAATATGGATCTCAACTTCTTGGAGTAGGGGTTGGATTCTGAATCCTGGAATTCTGATGAAATCTTCAACGTGATCTAGTTTTGAAGGTGTATTCTGAATCTTAAAAGCTCAGATTCAGTGTTCACAACGAAAGTTTTGAAGCCTGAATCCTACACATTCAGAATTCAGAATCTGAGATTCTTGACTGTATGATTCTAATAGTGAGTTCCAGGTCTTGAAGCACCTGAACTCTGACTTCAAGCGTCTTAGAGTCCATTTTTGAAAAAAAAAAATCCGATTCTATGATTCTGCAGTTTTAGAAATTGAAGCACAAAGCTCAGAGATTTTTCCTAGATTTCTAGAGCACATGCCTAGATTCTAGAGCACATGTTCTGGGTACACAGATTCTGATTCCTACACTTCCCAATTCAGATTTTGATATAACGATTTTGGTCTTCTGGAGCACAGATGTTGATCTCTTTAGGCTCTAGTTTTGATATCTGGACACTTGTTGAAGATTCGAAAATCTGAAAATCGAAACAGAGCTCTCAACAACAGGATATTAATTCAAGACTCTGAAAACATGAGAACAACTTCTGAATCCTAGAATAACGACAGAATCCCTAGAAAACTTCGATGCACGATTTTCGTATCACCTACTTGAACACGAAGCTTTTGAAGCAAATGTGCTCGATTCAGATGCACAAGATCTACATGTTTTCTTGGTAGAAAGATTCTGGTCTTTTTTTCAGCAGAATCTTCAGTTTTTGAGCACAGAGTTCGAGCAAAAGATTCGACCATTGGTTATATGTTATCAAATTCAAATTGTGGAGATTTTCAGCGAATATTTTGTGAACTCTAGGTTTGGTGCACATACTCTGGAACCTAGACTCGGAACCGAGAAATCTACAAGGTTCCAGAATCCGATCATCCTTCGTGGTTGAGATTTATTCTCTTTGCATGAGTTCAAATCTCAAAAGTGCCACCTAGGTGTACTGTAACTTCCAGCCTCCCCCCTTCTTCCCCCCCCCCCCTCCCAAATACACAAAAAAACAGCCATCACAAGTTGTGTGCATGGCTGGCTGGCGCCCCTGTCCCCTCACTTTACCCCCCGAGACAAACGACTCAAAAAAAAATAGTATAGAAAGACGGGGAGACGGGCAAAAAGTACAAAATGAGAACTACACAGACATACACACACAAATGTCTGTGTGTGTATTTTTTCTCGTTCTCGGGAACACTTTTTTCAGGGCCTAAATAAAATGGGGAAAAAGCTACCAGAAAAAAAAAAAAAAATTCTGGCAAGCAAAATAAATAAACACACACACACATACACAACGAAATCGAAACACGTAAACAAAATGGCGCGACGAGATAGTGTGGGACGCGTGGAGGGCGCAGACATATTAGGCCACGCCCACTCGATGTACTTTTATAGGAATAGAGGATGTTGAATATAAGCATCAGAGTGGAAAAGATATTTATTTTTTTTAGTCTGTGTGTGGAGGAAAATGCGCATGAATTTTTATTTGTTGTGTGTTAATATACATAATTTGATACATTGAGAGGGATTTGGAAAGAAGGATTAGTCATGATGATAATATGATCAGAAAAAAGTCGAACTACAGTAATCTGGGCACTTTGAGAAGTACACAAAATGATGATATTTGAATTTGGAGACTCGCTAATGGGCCACCTGGGTATACCAATATTTTTGCATAACATCGTAGTTTTAATGAACACGCGGGCAATATCCAAAGGTCATTTTTTGACGTGTTGATAGACATCTAAAAGTCCCTGGGGATGTTGTGATGACAACAATCGGAATGTGAAAGCTCGATGGAAGTTTTGAAGTGTCTAGAATGTTTATTTGGATATTTGGAATCTAAAATTTGAACTCTGTAATTCTAGATTCAGAATCAATTGAATCAAGAGAATAGGAGAATACATACGTACTTTGAGAACCGTTGAAGCTTGAGAACCAATTTTAAAGGCTGTTTCTAAACTGCGAAACCTGAAGTCAGAGGTTCAGACTTGAAACTTCAGAAAAGGATGTTAAGAATCTAAGCCTTCAACATCCAGGCTTCAGAACCAGAAATTAGTAGTTTCGACTTTAGAATCTAAGACGAGGAATTTTGACTTCAGAATTTGTCATCTAAATTTTACGTTTCAGAATTTGAAATATGAAGTTCAGAATCAAAAAGTAGAGTCCAGAGGTCTACGAGAACGAGAAAACCATATCATATTTTTGAACTCGGACTCAGAACCCGTCTCTTCAATGTTCAGAGGTCTACTGTTCAAATAAGGTTCTAGAAACTGAGATAAAGAGGTTGGACTCCAGAATCTAACATGTTTGTAGTAGACTTCAGAATTGAAATTTTGCAGTTTAAGGCATAACTTTGGGTTCAGAATTTTTCAAGTATGTTTTTGAATTCTCGAAAAAATCAGACACAGGTTTAAGAATTGTAGTATAAACTTAGTTTCAGAGCTTCAGGTTCGGATTTCAGTGCCAATACTGCTCGGATTAGATCACAACAAGATTTGAAGCTAATTTTCAGAATATGAGATCAGGACTTTAGAACCACGAATAACAATTCTGAATTTCAGCAGCCACGATTCAACGGTTCAAATACAAAATACAACTTGGTTACTTTAAGACAATAGAATTAGAAGTCAAAATTCTACAAATCAGGTTAAAGACACCAAAAGCTGAAAATGTTAATTCACATTCAAGAATTTGTAGTGAAGAATCTAGGCTTGGAATCAAAAAATTGTAACTTAAAAACTGAAGTATATATGGGCTTTAAAACTGGTGAATCTCAAATAGAAAATTTCCAAACTTCCAACTCTTTTCCAGAAACTTTGAAAAGATATTTCAAATCTTCAGAAAATACTTTGAGCTCAATTTTCAGCTTCCCATACGGGACTCATGGTGACCAGCATAAAAAACTGTATTAATTGGTATAGGTCTCTTTCCGCTCACGACCTCATCTGATTCCTGTTTTCAGAATCTCTTCTGACGTCAGAAAACATTGTATTCTATCCTAAATTATGATATCAATGTTATTATAGGTTCCATTTATGCATTAGTTCATTCAATGACGTGAGAGCATTCGATTCATCTCCCTTGAGACCAGCCTGATTGAACTTTTAACTTTGAATTCTTTGTTTGTCTACATTCTCATGTTTTTTTCCTCTGCTCAAAAAAAAATACTTATCCCACCAGACATAGTATACATTTTCATGCAGACTAGAAAGTGAGTTGAGTCATTCTGTTGCACTATTTTAGTTCAAATGAAAATATTTGCGCACTCTCTCCAGTGTTCCTGAAAAGTGCACACACACACATACACATTCAAAAAAAGAAGAAGAAAAAGAGGAAACGAGAGAAAAAAGTGCGTGTGGCCTTTTGGGCTGAAAATGAATGCACTGTTTATTTGGTGATCTTTGGTGGAAGAGGACAACAATTGTCTCTTTATGACATGGCAAGTAAACTTTGAGGGATTAGAGGGGTGTTCGGGGGAATGGGGATAATTGTGGGGTAACCAAAGTTGACACGTTGAATTGGTACTTGATTTCAAATGCTTCTATGATGGTAATGGAACCTGGATTTCTTGAATAAAGATTATGATCTCTTTGAATTCTGGCCCTGTGATCTTAGCACTATTATTATGCCTATAAGTCATCTTTTTTTGAAACTTGTATTGAAGATTTCAAGAGTGTGAACATAGAAGGCGTAGTATGACACGTAGAATTTATTGTTTAAAAATAATTTTTAGGAATGTGAATTTTCCAAGAGCTCACTTTGTTTAAATGCTTTTCTGGCCAAACGGGTTATTTTGAACTGGGATACGACGATTTTCCCAATCACGAACTAACTTTTGATCACTACATGTGAACCTGGTCAAGTACGATATACAAATATCTTCATTTTTGCCCTGAATTTTTTTGAATACCAGGTTAATCTGTGAAAATTCCTAGTGATCATCGTATTATTTTGAGAGGAGCTATTTTGAGTTTAGTTAACAGGGCTCATGGATCCAACTTTCTTCTAAAAATTAGAATACTTTTAGAGTTTGACCTCCTGATCATCATGATAAATTTTTTATTCGCCGAAAGTTAATGTGAAAAAAAGTTATGAAGGATCAAAGTTCTTGTAACGGTAAAATGTCTATACCCTTGTTAAAAATCACCAAAAGTTTTTTACTGCAAAAAATACTCAAATATTTTCAACCTCCCTGCATTACCCCGTTGACCTATCAACCTCGCGTCCATCTATCTTTTTCTCACAAAACAAGGTCTAAACAGCAGTAAGGGATAAGTGTCCGAATCCACTTGGAAACATCACGAAACAAAAACTGTTCTTCTTTTTCTTCGCTTTTCTCAAATATCCCCGGCTCCTCATGACACCAAATCCTCTTAACGAGTTTTTGTTTTGGTTTTGGTTTTTTTTTTTGCTCTCAAGTTTGCTGTGAGCAAATATTATATACCCAGGTCCATTTGACCGCTACTACTACTACTACTCGGGAGGAATATATAACACAATAATAAACAATGTTTCTATTTTCCATACTATTCTTATTATTTTTCCCGGTTTCATATTCTACATTTATTCCAATCACTTATGATTTGCTATTCAAATTGCCGATTTTGGATTTTAATGGATTTAGTGGATCGATGGTTCTACATTTTAACTTGACTGCGTTGAGTGATAATATTACATTGGATTCAGTGGATTTGCATAGTTTTAAAAATATTTCGCTGATTAATTCGGGTGATTTGAGTCAACCAAAAATGCGATCGATTCGAATTTTGAAGGAGAAAGTTGAAATGCGATTTGAAAAGACATTATATCCTGGGCAATACTTATTGACTATTGGTGAGTTTTTTCAGAATTTATGAAGAGATTCTGAATTCTGAATTCACAGTTCCTGATTTCTTGGTAATTTTGGTTAGTGGGGTAGTTCACATGGATTTTCACTTCATCCGTTGGTCTTCTAGTTTCCAAAAAAGAAACCCAAAAAGTCGTTAACAAACTTCCAAAAGAGACCAATGTCATCCAATACAGTTTTTAATGCTGATCAAGAACGAACTTGGTGTGATTTCCTTCTCCTCTCGGAATGACAAAACTCCAAAAAATGCAAGGAACAATTCGAAAATTCAGATATATTTCTAAAGCTTTGAGATCAAACTGTAGCTTTTTTTTCGGAGCTCAGCAAAAGTTAAAAACGGTGTGTTGATCAGCAAACAAATTCTATCAAATCACGAAGGCCTCTGTTCAGAACGAAAAGTTGTTGCGAACATTTTTGAAAAAAAACGTGAACTTTGAAAAATTTAATTCGTGCGTTTGGAATCGAATTTGGAAAAAATCTAAAATCGAGATGTTAAACGGCGCCCAAAAGTCTGTCGAGTGACATTTTTTAAACAATATTCTCTTGTCAGAGATTTATAAACTATGATACAGTGTCCACTAAAGGCTCATATGGATTTCAATACAGTCCTAGAAATTACAAAAATGTTTATACCTCTGTATTTCTCGAATCCACATGGTCTGGAGAATGTGACTAGTTCAACGAGAATGGACACTTTTCTGACAACAGATTTCAACCACAGATAAATACTCTAGAAGACGAACTTTAAAATTAAGGTTATTGAGTAATGTTACTTAAAATGTCGACAAACTTGAAATTTTTAACTCAACTCATTTCCTTAATTTCAGGAGAATACAACGGACGAATCCGCGACGGATCAGAAGGATTATTCGAACGAAAAACGCCACTTCTCTACACGACTCATTTACAACCAAACTATGCACGACGTCTATTTCCGTGCATAGATTCGCCGGCTGTCAAAAGTGTGTTCCGAGTATCAGTGGTTCATCCAACTGATACGGTCGCACAGTCAAATACTATTGCGATGGATGTTCATGTGAGTAGGAGTAAAAAAAGGCTTGAGAAGAAGGCTTTCAAAAGAAAAAAAAAACCACGTGGCAATAATATCGACATTAAAAATCAGATCGATATGAACACCCTCAATAATTCAAGCCTATTTATATTCGAAGAGTTTTTCCACAACCTTAAATACAAAGGCGACAAGTGTTTTCCTGATTTTTACAGGATTGTTTAGAAGGCCCCCAAAATCCTCTTAAAGGTCTTGTATTTTGAAAGTTACATTCCCCAAAATATTTATTATACTTTAATGCGAAATTCATGATCATGAACCCTAACAAGGGAGGCTCGTGAGCTCTTGGATTATTTTTTTTAATTTGAACACTTATAAAGTTCGACCACCTGATCATCATGATAAATTATTTATCTACCAGAAATTTTTATGAAAAAAAATTCATAAAGGATAAATGGTTCTATTTTTATAAAATTGTTCACTCACTATTTCGTTTGATGGATCAAAACCATTTTCTTGTGAAAAGAATAGAAATTCAAAGCGTAACTTTTTTCGCAAAAATTTCCCGCTTATAAAAAATATATCATGATGAGCATCTATAAGTGCACAAATTTTGAGAACGAACCTTCCTTGTAAAAACTACACATTCATTTTCAAAAAATTAAGAGACAATCAAGTAGCACGCGATAATTTTTTTTGTCAATTCGATGTTAAAAATTTTTTCGAAGAGGGACTCAAACTAATATAGCAGAAAATAGGTTCACATTTTTTACAGATCGAAAGCAAAGAGTGGCAACGAACAATTTTCTCGGCTACTCCACTACTTCCAGCCTATTTGGTAGCATTTTCAATCATGCCGGATACAACTTTACAGGTAAATATTTTGCTTAAAAAGCCTTAAAAAAACACCGAAGGAAAACAACAACAAAAACGAAAAAAAAGGAGAAATAAACAACAACAACAAAAACAAAACTATAGGATGGCGAGAGATACTATAGATAGAAGAGACGGTAGAGAAATAGAGAAAACAAATAAATAACAACAACTGGATGTTGGTTGTTGTTGTTTTTGTTGTTGTTGTTGACTAGCAAAAAAAAAAGATGGATGGGTGTGTGTAGTTCTCTCGGAGAAAAATAAAGGGGTTTTCAGCTGTCACGACAAACATCGTTTGGTGTAACTGTTCGGGTTCATGGTCAAAATCGAGCGACTGTTTTGAGAGTTTTGGATTGTGCACTGGCGAGTTTTGAAATATTGGCGGGAATTGTTGATGTACCACTCCCATTGAACAAGGTACGGATTTTATAGGTTTAAAGTAACGTATTCAAAAAATTTATTATAGGTTGACTTCATTTTGGTGCCACAATATGATGGAGGAATGGAGAATTGGGGACATGTTGCGATTTCGCAAGAATTAGTTGTTGAAGGAGATGATGCGCATATGATATATTTGGTAGGGTGAAAACAAAGATTCAGAATCTCGAACTTAAAAAAATAACTTCAATTTTGAAGTATTGAATTTTTCAAAGCGAAATACCTCATCTCCTAGATTTAGTGTTTTCTTCAAAATTTGACAACTTTTAGAATTCTACTTTTGAGTTCGAAAATTTCCGGAAAATTTTTTTATCAAAAAATAATTTTCGTATAACTCTTTGGTCCAAAAACTTGAAAATTATCACCTAATATTGTGTTGTATCATTCTTCCAGATTAAAATTCGAAATATGATGTTACGGATTTGTTTTCGAAGTGAAACAGAAATTTTTTTTGGAAAATTATAATTTTTTCAACAAAAAAATCAAAACATTTTTTAATAAGGCTGCGATTTCAAAAAAAAGAAAAAGAAAAAAAGACTATAATGTAGGGTCGGGCTTGGTTTGTTTCGAAAAACCTAAGAAGCCAGATATGGCCCGGAAAAAAATACGCTGAACATTCGGGTCCTTGGGTTATAATTATTTACTAGTCAAATTGAAAAAGTAAAAAGTTGAGACCCTATTTTTTAGCGCAAACTTTTTTCTAGCAAATATATTTTAAAACCTGAGGAAAGCGACAAATAAATACAAAGAAAATTACAAAAAAAAAAATAATATTTTTGTTTTTTCCGAACTAAAAATATACCATGATGATCAGAAAGTCCAACTCTATAAGAACCATCAGGTCAGACCCAACTTGATTGTTCTGATTTTTGAAATGTCAGCCGAATCGGAAGAATTTTTTGCAAAAGTATAAGCTTTTTTGAAAAAATAATATTTTTAAAATTTATTTTTTCTGTTTCATTTCGAAAATATACATGTGACCTTATATTTTCAATATTAAAGTACAAATTGTCAATAAAAATTCAGGTTATAATTTTCAAGTTTTCGGTTCAAGAAAAAAGCTACCGGGTTTTCATAATAATCTACCGAGTTCTCAAAAATCACAAGGTTCCCTAAAAAAGCTATTGGGTTCCCGAAATAATTTGACCGGACTCTCAAATATCACCGGGTCCCCGGAAAAACATACTGGGTTCCCGAAATAATCTACCGGGTTCCCAAAAATCACCAGGTTCCCGAAAAACATACTGGGTTTCCGAAAAAACCAACCGAATTTCCCCCAAAACAAATTGAATCGAAATAACCAATTTAAAATCCCTCCACTCACGACGCAAAATTGCACACATCTGCAAACACCGAGATCTGCAAACACCGAGACGTACAATTGCACGGTTGCACACAACATTCTCCGACATTCTTAGGTGTTTTTTTTTCGTTGCGTTTATAAAAGGAATATATATATATTTAAATGATTTTTTCGCTTCGAGATTTTTTTCAAAAAGTTCGTGTGCCTCATACTTGTTTTTTGAAAAAAAAAACAAATTTTCTGTTTCATTTCAAAAATATATTCGTGACCTAATACTTTGAATTTTAATCAGCGAAAACATATGCAAAAAAATTCAGATGATAAATCCCATGTTTTTTTTCTGGCTTACAGTGTACCTGTTTTTTGAAAAAAAAATAGTTCTGAAAAAGTTTGCTCGTCTTAATTATTTTTATTTTACTGAATGAACACACAACTTTGAACAAAACGATTTTAGTGAAGAACACCAGACTGCTATTTTTTGTCAAAAATTCACTCGGTTTTTAACTTAGACACCTATTCTCACAATCTTTAACTCAATCTTCTGAACTTTTCCAGATTGCTCATGAGATTGCTCATCATTGGATTGGCAACCGTGTCACGGTCACCTCCTGGCAATACATTTGTCTCCAAGAAGATTTGGCGGATTGGTTAGCGCTCAAAGCAGTTAAAGCCCTACTCACCGACGAGGTCAAACTACAACGTTTCCAATTGTCACAATACGTCGAGATTCAGTTGGTCGAAGACTTTTTGAGCCCCGGACACTCTTTGATGATGCCAGAACATGTTGATCAAGAAATGATCAATCGACATTGTTATTTGAAGGGAGTTGTATTACTGGATACATTGGAAAGTGTGGTTGGTGAACAGTTTATGGTGTCAGTTGTGAGAAGTTTGGTGGCCTCGCATAGCAATTTCAACTTGACCACTTTTACAAGCTATTTTGATCAAATTAGAGTGGATCGGAATGCAACTGTTGGACAGGTCAGTGGCTCTTAAACACCAGGGACAGTGTGAAAAAATATGGAGATTTGGATGAGACTGATAGGTTTTCAAACGCTGATCAACATCCCGTATTCAGTTAAAAAATACGCAATCCTGAATATCCAATTTTCAAATTCACATTAGAAGTTAATAAAAGCTTGAAAAATTAGGTAGTTGAAGATTCCTTATGAGTTGAGCAAAAAGAAAATCTGGCCTAAAATTTTGAATTCTAGGCCACGCGGGCAAATGCGCTCCAATACACAAAGTGATATTTTTAATGTCTTTGTAGGATTTTTTGAGCATCCATTGAAAACGGATATTGTCTAGGAAAGTATAAATATTTCTTGCATAACATCAGAGTCATAAAAAACTATCTTCGTTAACAAAGTTCAATAAAAACAATAAGGCTACGGTTATCAACAAAACATCACAAACGACGCACAAATGCACAAAGTCTGTGGGAACAGTGTGGGATCCGAAACTCGAACAAATTTTTTTCTTTTCTCTGCAGCGAGTTCAAACCAAATTTTGTTCATTATGTGAACTAGAACAATCAACATCAAGGTTCAATAATGGCACTTTCAGTTTATATACAATGCTCGATTCATAAGGAATCTTTAGCGATAGGGTAACCTTTCATTCGCAAAATGTAAAATTATAGTAACTGGAATCAGACACAAGCTGTTGAATAGCATAGAATTAGCATAGTTCTATTCTGAAAGTCCGACATACCCAAAACCATGTTCTAAAATTAAATTTAGTGCTTCACAAAATCGTTTAAAACTAAGAATTTATAAAATTAAAAAAAAAAGATTCGGACATTTATAAAATTTTTGAAACAGCATTTTTTTTTTGTTTTTTAGGATAGGTTAGAATTGATTTGACAATGATTTTCATCGTCCCTGAAAACGAAAATCTCGATCTCCAACTTCTATTTTTTTCAGATCTACGAATACTGGTTCACGCAGGGTGGTTATCCATCAATCCTCGTCGAAAACAACGGTCCCTCTTCGCGCCTTCAACAACTCAGCAAACCACTTTGGCCCCTTAAAATGACTTCGACATTATCAATTCCACAATTCGTTTTCTCTGAATCTATCGTCTTCGCATCTGAAACAGCTCCACTTCTTGTCAACTTGAATTTCACCTCCTTCATGAGAGTCAACTATGATTCCACAACATGGGCTGCAATTTTCAAATACATGTACGAGGAGCCGGAATTGTTCTCATCTGTTGGACGTGCTCAACTTGTCTCCGATTTCTGCTATTTTTATGCTCATGATAACGTCGAGAATGGGCACATCATCAAAGAAGCCGTGATGGATATGATCTACTCACAACCCGCCTTTTTCGAATTATGCGATTGGAACCTATATTGGTGTAATTCTAAATCAGACAAGGGTATATTGGCCAAAATATTGAAGGGTCTAGCCTTCCGATTCTCCGCCCAAAATTTCGATTCTTCATCAGATTTTGGTTGTAAAAACGGTCAAGCTGCTTATAATTTGAATCAAATGTGTGATAAGTTATTCGGAAGAAAATGTATTTAGTTTTTGTTCCCACCCCGTGAAAAGTACACCCCCAAATTCATATTACGAGTCTATAGATAAATTTGTCAGTTTTAATAATTAAAATATTTAAAAAAAATAAATGAATTAAAAAAACAGAATTTCGACCACGGCAGGATTCGAACCTACAATCTTCTGCTCCGTAGGCAGACGCGTTATCCATTGCGCCACGCGGCCGTTGAGTACATCATGTGTGTTTGCCATTTTATTACTGATGATTCGCTTGTTGGTAAGAGAGAAAAAATGAAAGAAGATATTTGGTTGGCGTGACATTGTTGGCGTGACATGTGAGATCTACGAGTGCTGATATGACGTGGCAAATGGTATAAAAGAGAGGTTCAAAACTCTTTGGAATTACCTCATTGTACATTGAACAATATCAGGATCATAATGCAACCGTCAACAATTCTTGTGCTCTTATTGGCAATTGCACTCGCCACCAGTATGTCCTTCGCCGATGATACCACAGCTGCATCTGCACCTGCCACCACACCTGCATCTGCACCTGATTCTGCACCTGACTCAGCAGGAGGACATGATACACCCGCCTCATCATCTGCCAATTTGCAAATCGGTCAAGTCATCTTCGCTGTTGCCACATGGATGCTTTTCCAATAACGTAAATACTTGTTCGTGTATTATTGTGATAGGGTGTTCAATAAATACTACTATGAATTAGTGTTGTTTGAAGTGTACTGTATCAGACAAAGTATACCGTATACCTTTGAAGAGTACTGTATACCTTTGAAGAGTACTGTATACCTTTGAAGAGTACTGTATACCTTTGAAGAGTACTGTATATCAGTCAAGGGTACTGTATATCAGTGAAGAGTACCACCGTACGCTTTCGAAGCTTTCGACGCTTTCGAGTATAGCCAAAATCAAGACAAAGCGAGTTGATAGTTCGCCTGGACATAGGCCTATTTATGTCTTGTATGTAAAATACAGTAGCATTAGTAAGCTTACTGTAGGTTTCTGTGGTTCTCCTTCTATTCAGCATCAAAATGGCTTGTAAACAAACGTTATCAATGGAGCACATTTTACCTATTTTGGCGGCAAAAATTACAGTTTTTCAAAAATAAATGAACATTTATTGTATAATTATAACAAAACCACAGTAATAATAAAACAAGTTATTGTAAAAGGATCCACGAGGCGACGAAGAAGATGACTTGACCTATTTGCAAGTTGGCAGATGATGAGGCAGGTTCCTCTGCTGGTGGAGCTGTGCCTTAGACAATATTGCCATGTACGTCGAAACCGTTTGCGAAGACCATGCTGGTGGCGAGTGCAATTGCCAATAACAGTGCAAAAATTGTTGACGCTCGCATTATGATTCTGATATGTTTGAATTAGGCGCAGGTCTTTGCACTGCGCCTATTTGGGGTTATGTTAAAAAGGTGACATCTCAGATTTTCTTCAAACTTGAACCATATACTACACCCAATTACGCAAAAAAATAGAGGAAACAGATTTTCGATTAAGGTCCCCAACAAAAAAAATCAATAAAAACTCAAAAAGGACCCTCGTGTAAATGTCCCTCCACCTCAACTCCCAAAAGAGCAAAACCCTTAAATTTTTTTTAAAAGAAAGCCAGAGACATTCTCCAGGTGCAAATTTTTCATTTTTTTTGATTTAGGTCCTAGGAGTCGATAAAAATCGGGTCAAAATTTTGAACGTTTAGAAATCAAAATAACTTTTTTTTTCCCAGCTAACCCAGAACACTTAAAATTACAGGAATGTAGAGCGCTGAAATCTGCATCTTTTGGTGCAACACCCATCTAATGGGGTGATGCAGATGCTAAAAAATGTGCGTTTTTTTTTAATAAAATACAATGAAGGAACCTCAAAAAAACGTACGTTTAATTCAAAAAAATGACATTTCCAATGTAAAAAAGAATTAAACGTGATTTTCCTGCATTGTATTTTAATTTAAAAAACGCACATTTTTTAGCATCTGCATCACCCCATAAAAAAATTCGGTTTTAAAGGAGTTGTGACAGTTTGAATTTTTTTCAACTTCTGAAAATTCAGAGGGTCAAAAAAAATGATTTTTTGAGTTTCTTAAAAAAATTTGAAAGTTGCTCTGAATGACCTGAAACGAATTTTGACAACAAAAAAACCTATTTTTGAAAATTTTTGAAGTTGAAAAAATGTATTGTTTTCAGAATACCAAATACATCGGTTCGGTTTGAAACGTTGCTTATTTTTTTTTGATTCTTCAGGACCAATTATTTTCGAATTTTTTTAAAAATTTAATTGAAAAATTATTATCATTTCTTTTTTTACTTCTCTACAGGGTCTGCGACCCTGGTGTTATCGTTTTTATAATCCGGGCTTGTGGCTAATCATAGCCACAAGAATGTATTTGGGGTTAGTCGTACAGCATGACTTACACTCTCCTGTTTGAGAACATGACTTGTATCCACGAAATGAAATTCCACATATGAACTCTTTTATACCATTTGCCACGTCATATCAGTACATGCAGACATGTCACGCCTACAAAATATCTTCATTTTTTTCTACTTACCCTTCCTTCTTTGAGCCCGTGTTTTATTCCGATTACGCAATGTCATCATAGTTCACAGGTCACGCCAACACAATATCTTCTTTTTGTTGCTACCAACAAGCGAGAATAAAAGGAGAAACACCTTTCAACGAACATAACGGCCGTGTGGCGCAATGGATAACGCGTCTGCCTACGGAGCAGAAGATTGTAGGTTCGAATCCTGCCATGGTCGAAAGGTTTTTTTTTCTTTTTTTCACATCACAACACCAACAAAACTCGGAGCTCGCTCTTCAATCTGTTTGACACAAAGCCAACGCCGCGAGAATTCTCGTAAAAGTTCGCGGTGTTCGCGAGTGCCAAGCAGACTTTCAGCCCCTTCGGTTATGTTTTTTTCCTCCCTGTTGGTTACCTACCTAACTACTTCTAGTAGTTTACGCATTAACCCTCACTCGTTTTTTTTGTGTACGTATGTGTGTGTGTGTATGTGTTGTGAGGTGACCTTGGTATCGAGGACAGTTTTTCGAAAATTCGCGGCGAGGAGGGCCAATTATTTTAAAGTGGACAACACATACATTCACATACTAGACAGATACTTTCGCAAAAAATCGAAACATGACAATGCTGCGTCTCTCACGTTCCATCAATCTCTAATTTTGTCTACCTCTCTGTGTCTCCTCACTCTCACCATAACAACAGCCCAATTTATGCAAAAAAAAAATTCTCCTTTTCATAATGTTTTTTTTTCTGCCCATTCAATAACACATACACACACCTGTGTACCAGCTGCCAAAGAGGCCACAGGCGCACACACAAACAATACCATATTTGTGAGTGCGCAGTGTAAACACCGACACACACGTACACATAGAAAAATTTTGCGATTTTCAGATGTTAGACTCACTTTTTGTTAGATAACATCTCATCTCATCTTGAGGGAATGAAGAACAATAAGGAGTGAAAGTTGTCGGTGTTTGTAAGGGTTGACGGGTGGAGTGTGCGTGGTGGAATGGGTGAAGAATGGTGACCCAGGGAGCTGTAGAGGCCCAGTTTGGTACTAGCTCGGAGCTATGAATGTTAAAGGAGTTATCCGGGATAACTGTAAGTTTTTGCCATTGGTTGAGCGCAAGAAAGTAGGCTCTATTGCGAACACGCCAGTATATATTTTATTTATATATACATCCGGTAGAGTTTTTGATGCTGATCAAAATCCTAAATCTAACTCTTGTTGACGAGGCTGAAAATTGAAATTCTCAGCTTTAACCAAAAACAATATCAATATTGAAAAATCTGAAAGCAAAGAAAATTTACTGGAAAAACTGAAAATGCAAAAAATTTTCTGAAAGTTGTATGTTTTCAAGCAAAATTTTCTGATTTTTCACTTTCCTTAGGAAATTTTTTCAACGTTTCAATAGGGTTTTCGAAATAAATTAATGTTTCCAGCGTTTTTTTTTTCGTGGTGAAAAAATTTGAGCTCACAAGGAATGATCCCCAAAGTTCCCCCTGAGAATTTTTCTAACTATGTGGAAGTTGTAGCATATGGTGAGTTAGGAAATAGTATGAGGAGAATTTGTAAGTAAAAATTTTGTACTCGAGATATTTGGGGTGAAACACCTTTTTTTGTTAAAAAAATATGTGTTTTTCGAAAAATCGTATCTCAGCTGAAACTTCTCGAATTCAGTTGGTCAGAAAACCATTTTAAAGAGAAATTCAAAAAATCTAAATTTCTCGAAAATGGAAGTGTGTCAGGTGTTCTCCATTTGTGGTTTCTCTTACTTTTCACAGTACTCAAATTTGCACATAACCCCTCTTTTTTTCGGGCCGAAACATAAAAAACCATTTTTTGTTTGCCTTGTTTTTTCTCTTCTTATTTTACAAATGACCTCATATTTTTTGAAAGAGCAAGGCTACCCCCATATTTTAAAATGTCTATATACGTAACTTTTCACGTAGAAAAAGATGGACTAGGTCTCGTTGCTGTCATTTCACTCAGGGTTATAATAAATCAACAAAATAGGTCATGTTTCCACTTTTTCATAGGCTTAAATTATGTTTCATGCAACGGCTTATTTTTAATAAAAAACTAGAGCAATTTCTCTTTAAAATGGTTTTCTGACCAACTGAATTCGAGAAGTTTCAGCTGAGATACGATTTTTCGAAAAACACATATTTTTTTAACAAAAAAAGGTGTTTCACCCCAAATATCTCGAGTACAAAATTTTTACTTACAAATTCCCCTCATACTATTTCCTAACTCACCAGATGCTACAACTTCCACATAGTTAGAAAAATTCTCAGGGGGGATCTTTGGGGATCATTCCTTGTCAGTTTTCAGCTTTCCGAGCGGAGCAAAAAAATTGAAACACAGGACCTTGATCAACATCAAAAACTGGTATCAGGGCCGTCAAGTCAGAATTATTTTAAATTTGCACATTTATATGAAGAACTCGATCTCCTGATCAACAACATTCAGTATTTTGTAAAAATCTGAGATTTTTGTAGATAAGGTCATTAATTTTTTGGTGTTTGGAAAGCTCTCAATGAAAGTTATCTGTCCAGTGAAAATATAAAAATTGTTCACAGAAATCTCTGGTGAAAAAATGCAGGATATTGATCAGGAGATCGAGTTCTATAAATCTGCAAATGTCGACAAGAATTTGCAATGAGGCGTACTTTGACCTCACTTTAAAAGATCTTACAGTACATCTACACTTCAGAACTTCAATACTGAAAAAAAGATCATCAGACCTGTCAGTGTTTAAATCCAATGTCCTATCCGATGCCCTAGCATCACACCAGTATGGTTCTAAAATGGTTGGGATGTACTAGACATGTTCTCTAGTACCTCATCGATGTCAGATAAATGGGGATGACTCGTGTTTGAGACTACGCTATTTGCCCGATAACCAACTACTCCCAAGTCCCCTTTCTTCTCTTTTTTGCTGTTTGATTTCATTTCAAAATATATGCAAAATCGGGGCACTTTCGATACATCTGTGTTGTCTTCTCTTTCTTTTTCTCCTCGTTTTCCTCAATTTCACCTCACATTTATTGTTTTTGTTGTTCGTCCGTAAAAAGATAAATGTATCTTTGTCTGGTTTTTCGTTCTCATCTTCTCCTCCTCGATTTTTTTGGCGCCAAAAAGTGTGGCCAATCTTCTCACTCTCTTTGTTGTGCCTGTGGTAGAATACTTTTTGTACATCTACATTTATGTATAAATATGTTTGTGTGGTTGTGTATGTGGTTGTGTTGTATGCCTAAGTATGACTCATATCATCGCCCCTTTTTTGGTTGGCCGGTTGGTTGGGAAAAATACAAGCTGGTTAAATATTGATTTTGTCAGGAAAATACATTTCGTCTGCTTGTTTATGGGCGACATTGATGTTTTCCATGCTTTTTACAGGTCTCTAGCCAAATTCAGAGGAACTAGAAAAATCGGCCATTGAAGTTTCGAAAAGAGAGTCTTCATCGTACGCACTCTATTCATGTCGATAGATAATTTTGAATCAATAGTTTTAGCTCCTTTATCTATTAATTAGAATGTTGCACTATACTATAGAGCACATGTTGAATCTTGTACTCATTAATTGATCAAAGAGCCTGTCACCAACTCACATTTGGCAGGATATTCAAAAGTCTAAACTGTGGGGACTAAGATTGAACTAGATTCTTGGACAGGTTCCAGGTTGGATTGGGCTTATATGTCTAGGCTGGGCTGGACCTGGTACTATCAAAGGAGCAACATTTTTGGAGCAATAAAGTTGTGATTCGCTAAAACCTGGTTTCACTAATCAAGACGGCCTAGGTTGGACCTAGTACTGCTTGAGATGAAACAATTTTATGCGCGATCAAATTCAGATTTTTGCCAGGAAACCATACATATCAAACTCAGGCATGAAACATCCATGTTATCAGGTTCAAATGTTCACCCATGAATTCTAACCTGTGCTAATCATGTTTCATATTTTGGTCACCAAAAATTGTCTAGTTCATCTTGCCAAAGTGACCTACACATTTTACTCGTTTTTTTAGGGTCATGAAATTTCAATCAGGCCTGAAAATATCTTAAAAGAATTCTCCTTGGCTAGTTGAACCCGTAGTTTTCTAGCTTGAAAATTTCTGAAACACGATTTTGAACAATGTTGGGAACATGGTATCTAAGTTTGTCGAACCCGTAGAAATCGATTCTGGGAACCAAAACCTGATGAAGTTTGATCTAGAGCTTGTAAACCTGGGGTGATTCAAAAAGGCCATGTTATCCATGAAACTAGCACATAGTTTTAGAGGGTTTCTAACATGTTTTCTAGGGTATTTGGGCCCGTAGGAACCGATTCTGAGACCCAAATCCTATTGAAACTCGATCTAGATCTAGTAAGCCTGAGGTGATTAATAGAGGATGTTTGATCCATTCAACTAATACATGTTTTAGGAAACAGTACCTAGTTCGCTGAACTATTCTCAAAACTACACGATTACTATAATTTTCATTTTTTAAATAATATTTCAAGAATCACGTAGTTCAGCTATAAAACATATGTCAAGTATTCCCACGTACACTATCGATCCACTTTTGACATAAATTATATGTGGGAAAAAACCACGTGTCCTTGAAAGTTGGCTTCAAGTCGACATTCAAAAGCACACGTGGCACAAGTCCATTTTCGAAAAAAAGTCCAAATTCACCTGTAAAAATCCCCTCTCAACAGGTCCCCCCTCCCCCTCACCATCTCTCTCTTCTTGCAAAGGAAAAAAGCGAATAGAGAGCCCACGCTGCCACCGTCGAAATGTTGCGTTCGCCATGGTACCACATGATTCGCGGGGCGTTTGGCGTGTGGTGCAACCAAAGTACGAAGCTCCGTGAATTCATGCAGTGCCATTGCGAACTGGCGGCGACAGGCGGCGGCCACGAATAAAATAATATACATGTGTTTTTTTTAGGAATCGTCGTCGGCAGGCGCTCACACACAACAACAACACAATTTTTGCAATGATGACTGTATGAGGAGCGTCGTCGTCGTCGGCGACCGCGCGCGCTCGTCGACAACAAAAGCTCCGCCCACTTTTGATGTCTCACTGTCTGCGTCTCTCTTGTGCCTCGCAACTAGTAGTGGAAGTGAAAACGATGGGAGGATTACGGTGTATTATAATGAGCGAGGAGGCAGGTTCGAGGAGTGGAGGGAAAAAAGAGAGGCGAAGAGATTAGTACAGTAATCGACCCCGATTTTAGCGGTGAGTAGAACAATGGAACAGTAGGAATACAATGAGAGACGGGTTCGCGAAATTTTGAAGAGTGTTCTTTTGATCTTGATCTTCGAAGAGGTGGTTTCCGGTCAAAGTAAGGATGAAATATGAATTTTTGAGGTTGACTTAAAAAATAGCAGTGGTTCTGATTTTCCGACACGACGAACTTTCCCACAGAAATTAGGAACGTTGATTTCTCAAGCCACATTATGAAAAGTTCCGTTTTTCGATACCAAAATCAGTTTTGTACAGGCCTGATTTTCACAGGAAAACTTCCAATTTTCAAAAACTACAGTACCCACGTAGGATAGCGACCACAGTTTTGGAGAAAAGAGTTCATCAAACTCCAGTATTACCCCTTCTGGTCCAATTTTGTCACAGATTATTTGGTAATGTACATGATATCACAGTCTCAATCCGGAATCTGAATGAGTTTTTTGACGCGTTCCAATATTGAGGCCGGATTCTTTTTAAACAAAGAGCTGCACTAGTTCAATGGATAACACGAGCTGTATGAATAACACCAGATTTACAACCTTTAGGGTACATTACATCAGATTTTCGGTACCAGAAAAAATTCTAACATTTTCTGGATATCTATTAATATCCCGTATTTCATCCTCACAAATCTGAGAATCTCAACCCATAATATACAATTTTAAATTCAAACTTTAAAAAGGGTTTTCCAGTTTTCCCAATTCCTACCACTTTCATTTATGTGATCCGTTTTTAACTTAAAATATAGTTTTTCGCGAGCAGAACTTTTTTGCTCGTTGAGCGAAAAAATGTGCTCTATTACCAACACGTGGGTGTATTTTTTTTTTTTCAAATTTTCTCGTTTCTTTCGAAAAAAGTTGTGCATACTCTTTAAGGTGGAAAACAAATACGTAGTCTGACAAAAAAACCGATTTTGGTGTCTGGTGTAGTACAGTATAAAAAACCCCTCATCCACAAAAATCTAGAAATCAACTCGTGAACTTTCAAATTTGAATTTGAAAAACCCCGGAATCCCTCAATTTTTCATTTCTTCAATTCGTAATGAACTTTGCTTAAAATACTGAAATTCTCAATTTCGCGGCAAAAATATTATCTATACAGTTCCAGAGGGAAA
Source organism: Caenorhabditis sp. 38 MB-2015 (assembly GCA_900536415.3). NCBI lineage: Eukaryota > Metazoa > Nematoda > Chromadorea > Rhabditida > Rhabditidae > Caenorhabditis > Caenorhabditis quiockensis. The sequence goes on along the minus strand of LR550844.1, from coordinate 22,944 downwards.
AGTTCAAGCACATCAGCCAATTTTTGTTATTTTTCAGTTTTCAGTGCCGAAATTTGAAAACTAGAATTCCCCCTAAACGATTGGATCGTGAAAGTACCTAGTTTCAACTTGAATGTTCTCTTCCTATCTATACTCGGTTTAGCCTAATTGTCATTGGAACTACTTTTTCAAATCAATTTTCTAAACCTGACTTTGATCGAGCTGAAATTATACTCCTTAATTATTACTGGATTTGGCATAGACAAACCCATACCAACCCCAGTCCAATCCAGTTTTGGTGCCAAAACTTGGAAATTTTGAATATCCTGCCACATGTGAGTTGGTGGCAGGCTCTTTGATTAATTAATGAGTACAAGATTCAACATGTGCTCTATAGTATAGTGCAACATTCTAATTAATGATGGATAAAGGATCCAAGTCTATTGATTTGAAATTATCTATCGACGTGAATGGTAATGAAGATGTTGAGGGCAGTTTTCGAGTTTAAAAATTTTATTGAGCCATAGATTTTAGGAAAAATATTAGCTATAAGTTTAAATGCACTTGTCACTTGATATACAGCTCCCAGAGCCCCCAAAACTCACCTCTCATCTTCACCAACAAAATATATAGAAAATGCACACATCCTGCCAGTCTGTCTCACTTTTATATCCTCCTCTTCTCTTCATCCTCAAGAAGATTATCATGCTCTTATCGAGATGAGGAATATGGCTTATCGTCTTCTTCTTCTCGTTTATATATGTATATTTTCTAATAATAACAACATGAATACTAATAGCAAATATAATCAGACATATATTCAAAGGATTTGTTGCCAAGGATAAAAGCGAATGAATATATGCGTGTAGATATGGCGAGAACAAGTTGTATACTATGTATGTAATACTATTATGGAGCAGCGTTGTTGTTTTGCCAATTTCTCGACTTAGGAAAACCTTGGACTCAGGATCTAGAATTATTCGAGAGAAACTTTACATAAATTTAGAAAAAAACTAACTTCAGAAATATATAAACCAAAATTGTGTACACACAATAACGGCAGAAGTTTGTATATTGTTGGTTGTTAAACTGTCACAACTCGGTTGAAAATAGTCCGATTGGTCCAATATTTTGCACAGTTGTTCTGAAAGGTATCAGCAATGTGCTCCAGCTTTTGTAGGACGATATCTGGAAAAATGAAAATCTGAAAAATAAAAAAATAATAATAGAGAAATTGGCAAATCTTTTTATGCCGTCCTGAGATGGTAAAGCTATTTTCCAAATGTATTTTTCCAAAATGAATTTCAGGATTTTATGAATTCTCTTTCTGAAAATTCAGTGAAATTACAAAAATTAATTTGAAGTAGATTTGTTAACTTGAGACATTCTACGAATTTTTGAAATTTCCCTGTATTTTCAGAAAAAATAGTCTCAAAATCCCACTTTTTCCAATAATTCATTTGGAAATTGTTTTCACTGTCAGATAAGAACGATTTTCTATTGAAAAAAAAACATTTTCGAAGTCTACAGGAAACATGTTTTTCAAATTACCGAAACATAAAATTTTTCCGGAAAAATTCCCGATTTCTATTTTAGATTACGTTCCCTAAAACTGGATCTCTTTGCTGATACCTTCGATGATAACTGTGCAAAATATAGGCCCAAGCGAACCGAGTTATGACAATTTAACCATCAATCGAAAGAGCACAGGAACTTAGTTTTTAAGCACCGACAGGATCAAAACTTCATCCTCCGAAAATTGAAAAGCTCGTCCATAGATTATTTCGCGCGATTCCATCAAATCAAATTGTAAGTTCAGTACACCTCTAATAAATATAACTTTTTATTTCGCGTCACGGGAAAAGGCACTACATTAGGGAATTAAACAATTATGAGAGGAAAACATGTGATAAAAAACGATGTATTAACCATTTCGAGCCCGAACAATAATATTTTTCAAATCAGTAGGTTCGGGTCTTGCAATGATCTTTCACAAAAAAAAAACATACAAAGATACAAAAAAATCTAGAAAAATTCGCTAAAAATTCGGAAATCGAGAGATCCGTGGAAAATCATAGAAAATTTAATAATATTGAATCACAGCCTACGCTTGGAAAAATCCCCGGTTCAACATTTTTCTGATAATTTGTTTTTCTTTTAAAAAAGTGGTGTTTTTAATGAAAGAAAAATCGAAAATACCCTATTATTATTATTGATTGATTTTTTGCAGATATTAGAGATATTAAAAGAAGAAGTCGTGTAGAAGTGTCTGTCGTTTGTGCTCCGCGCGATGCATATGAGCTTCGAGTGCTCCACGAGCAGTGGCATCGGCTCGTTCGACAGCCCACGCGAGTTCTTCCACTTCTTTTTCGAGTTGAGCTTGTTGATATTCAAACTGAAAGAAAAGATTGAAGTATTGTAAATTTTTATAATTTACTACTGTAATTTGATTTGTGTATTTCTGGTTAAGGTTTTTCTACAACTCGTTGACAGACAATCGAGCGATCAGGACCAATCAACGTCAACCTTTCCATTCCTTTTCCACCTCCTCGTTTTCGGATAATCCCCGCTCTCAATATACAGTAGTCATCATCATCATCAACATCAGAAAAGCCGATTTGAATGAGAGCGAGAGAGAATGGAAGAGAGCGGATAAGTGCGATGTCGACGCCTCATTACTAGTATTAAAACCAAAACTCGCTGTATTTCGTTTGTGTTTGTGTGTAAGTATGTGTTTGTGAGGGGGTCGATTCAAAATAACTGTGTATGTGTACAACAAAAATACGAATTCATTTTCAAGTGTCATGTCAAAACCATAACAACAACAAGTATCTTGTCTCTTTTTCTCTGTTTTTCTCTATACTTCAAAACTACTTTCACACCCCGACGGCCACTGCGCGCGCGATTTTCAAATCGAACAAAGGGAATCGCGGCACACACAGTGGGGGATTATTGTGAGAAAAACGCAAAAAATATTTCAAAAAATGAGAAAAAGATTGATGATGACCATTTTCGAAAAATACAATTTTTGAGAGGGGTTTGAAACTGAAATACAAGTATTTTGAACATGGAAAAAGCAATGAATCTCAGACTTTTTCTCCATTTAGACGTGAACTTTTGACTCTAAAACGTATTCAAAAATACAATTCAAAATACTTGCAAACTTGGTTTTTTTTCTTATAGTGTTTCTAACTTTTTGTGCAAAATTATAAATTTCAACTTACCAATTGTTTTCGTGGACCAGTTTGCATATAATAGGCGAACGGATAAGTATACTGCAGGGTATAACGGCACTTTGTCAATAGCGAAACGGACGAATGTAGATATTGCCAATCGATCCATGTACCATTGTGCTCATTAACCTGAAAAAAATCTGGCTCTTTTGAAAATGAGGTGGGAACTTTTGGTCCATATTTTCATATTTTTTTTCTCGATGGGTTTCATATATTATCATTCATTATGGTTCAGCAGTAAATCACTGAAAACCTGATTATCTTATCTTAGAAATGAGAAATTATAGGTTTATTTTTCAAGTCATACATAGGTAGAACATTGACTGGTAACCTGATCACGACGATAAAAGTTTTCAAATTGAGAATTGAATGGATTGAATTCAATTAAAAAATAGAATTCGATTAATCGGAGCAAATAACATTACTCCGAATTGAACAATAATTAGTAATCTTGCTTAGGAAAATGTTATATTCGAAAACGAGCTTACCTTATCTTCGATCTTCTTCCTAATCTTATCTCTCAACTGTTCTTCCATTTTCAACGATTTCGAGTGATTTTCAAATCGCTCAAAATAATGCAGATACTTCTCCAAAGCTCTTCTCGCTTTCACATGATTCGCTTCAGCGGCCACTGATGGATTCTCCTTATACCTACTGCATTCATAATATTCACTTCCGTGCGTTTTCCAATCACCAAAACACATCCAACAAAAATGAAATCTACACCTAGTACATTGAATATGATTACATCTGAAAAAAAGAAACTCAATTTGTAAAAAATACATGGTACTACTTACCCTCCAGCCTTTTCGATACAACTATGACATTGTGGACAATCTTTGGTATGTGCACTGAAAATAGGATTTTTTGTGATATCGAATAAAACTTGTTAGTACTTACCTTATATAATTTGCAGTTTCACTATCGTCTGCACATTTGATTAACCATTGCTTTATTGTTTCACAAGAAGTCGGCGCATGATAATCAACACCACATTGAACACAAAACGCAGAGTGGCACGATTTACACGTTACTCGTTTCGACTTTTGTTCTTTGGATTGAATGACTATCTGAAAAAAAAAAACACTTCTGTTCAGTTGCACAATCCCGTTGGGGAAAAGCAATATCATATATGACAAGGAAGCATGGAAACAATTTCATCAAGAATTTGGAAACTGGCATTTGAAAACCGTAACTATAAAGCACTTTAATTTTTAAATTTGTATGGTCATAATATTCAGACCATTCAATTTCTAATTAGAGTTCTAATTTCAAACTACAATGATCAACGATTAGCTTAGTTTATTTTTGAGAAACAACTTCTGGAGTCATAGTGACATCGTCGAATAGAAAAAAAACAGAAGAAAAACAACATTATTTTATCTAACGGAGGAATTTTAATCATTTTTTAGGTCACGCTAAATGATTTTTTCCACGTTTTTTCTGCTCATTTCATATTGAAAAACTTGAACTTTTCATTTTCAAAAAATGAAGTTTGAAAACAAATTCAATGAAAAATTTAAAATGTAATCNTTTTTAGGTCACGCTAAATGATTTTTTCCACGTTTTTTCTGCTCATTTCATATTGAAAAACTTGAACTTTTCATTTTCAAAAAATGAAGTTTGAAAACAAATTCAATGAAAAATTTAAAATGTAATCTCAGAAATCGAAAATTATCTTAATTTCGTATAATTTTCAACTTCAAAATTTTGATTTTGATTTTTTAGAGTGAAACTTCTGATTTTTTTATAAATTCTGATTTTTTAGAGTAAAACGTCTAATTTTTCGCAAAGACTTCGACAGATTTTGAAAATTTGTATTGAATTTTCAAGTTTTGATTTGTCGCATCAAACATGATACTTTTCTGTATTTTAATTTTTGGGACAAACTTTGAATATTCAAAAGCAACATTTTTGAAACCCAGTTTTCTTGATTCCTCAGAACTCTACATTTTTAAAACTGCAAAATAATCAAAAATTATGGACTGCGAATTTGCGTTATAAACTTTTTTTGAATCTGCACACACCGAAATTGTTGTTTTTTTTTGTTTTTTGTAAAACATGTATTTATCTCGAAGTCTGAAAAAATTCTGAAAAAAAACTCTATCGTTCCAAATCGAAATTGCGGTTCCCATTCATCGGGTGAACAGTTTCGAGAAATGGAATAACCGCAGAAAAATTTGTACGTGTTCACGTTGCCCTAGAAAAAATACAGGAAATCGAATAAAATCGTCATCTTAAAAAAAATGATTAAAATTCCTCCGTTATTTAAATTATCCTAGAAAAACATATATTACGGCAGAAACTGGGAAAACTGGATAGGAATTTTGAAAATATAATATTTGAATGCTTCAGTTTGAACTTTTCCTTCATTTGAAAACTCCAGACTGGAATTTTCGTTTTCTAAATTTCCAGGGCCGTGGTATGAGTTAAAACGTAAACGAAGCTCAATGTTTTTACAGATCTAACGCAAAAAAGTTCTCAATAAAAATACGATGATCAAAAAAAGAAAAGATTTATTTTTTCGAGACTTTGACTGTTTCCACTCCATATTTCTTTCCTCTGCCATCCAACACTAATCTATTCGGTGCACGCCGGACTCTATTGCTTCGTCGTCTAATGGTAACAGTTCTTCGACGCTCTTGCAGTATATAATAAATTCGTGGAGAAGCCGAAATTGGAACATCAATAATATTCAATTGCAAAATTCTCATCCTATTGCTCAGAATCTCAGGAATGAATAAATTCATTCGCCTGGTTATGCCAGGTCAGACACAAAACGTGTCAACGTGTAACACGTAAAATTGAATATTTGGAATTTATTTTTAAGGTTCGATTCGTGATTAGTTTCTTTTCCTATTTCATAAAATTTCTATGGACTTTGAAACCGTGATATTATCAAATTAAAAATAAATGAGAAAAATTAAATTAAGAATTAAGAGACGTGAAAATGAAATGCTAAAGGTTTCATGTCGTCAATTGCGTCGCGGTCGGTCACGGGCCGAATTTAAACGTTTTTTTATTATTTTTTTTTTGATTTCTTCAGTTTTTTAGCATTTCTTGTTTTTTTTTCTATTATTTCTTCAGTTTTTTAGCAAAAGACTATATGAAAAAAAATAATTTAAAAAAAAACGTTTAAATGGGGCACGTGACCGACCGCAACGCACTGGAAGACATGAAACCTTTAGCATTTCATTTTCACGTCTCTTAATTCTTCATTTAATTTTTCTCATCTATTTTCAATTTGATAATATTATCTTTGACCACTTAACATAAACGTCACAAAGACGAATTTTTCAGAATCTCATTATGTACGAAAAAAAAAAACTAACTTGACAATCTTTTCCAACGCAAAACTTCAATTCGGGATGCGATAATACAAGATCACGGAAAAGGAATCGATCATACCTGGAACAAAAATATATTTGAATGACTTATGAAAGAATGAAAGGTTGGAAGATTGTAAACAGAGAAGTTGTCGTGAGACTTGGAATCGGTTCGCACAAATCGTGGAGTTCTACCGAGCACACGATGTTTGGAATATGAAAACCAATTCCAGACAAAACATAAATTAAATTCTTGCCACAATTTGAGTGGCCCACAAATTTCGTCACTTTATAGTATTTTCTTTCGTTATTTTTTGGAGGAGCCACATAGTACAATTTTTGGTGAACTCGAACATCAATTGCGTAGCATGGTTGAAAAGTTTTTCGTTGAAGTTCATAAATTCAACTGTTTCATCATCAAAAGAGAAGTTGAATATTTTTTTTAGAACGAAAACCATCAAATGCGGCGAACTTAAATTTCGTAAATTCGAATGCAGGAGCAAATATCGAACAAATCATGAAATTTTACAGTGCACATCAACTTTTTCAGCATGAAAACTCGACTTTAGATTATCGAAGTGTCGATAATATTTAGAAGAAAATACAGAATTAAAGATGCAGTAGGACGTTTTCAATCTTCCAGCAGAACTCTCACTTTTTGAAAATTCAAAAAAAAAACTCACTTCGCTCTTTGCGGTCCTTTTTCAAGTATTCCATATACAAACTCTGGAGCACAATATACACCACAATCTGATTCCATGCATTCGATTCGAGAAGCAACACCTTCCGATAATCGTGATTCAATGTGAGATTGCCAACAATGTCCGCAAAAACAATGTCCACATTGAAGATGTAAGAGTTGCGAGTATCCGTCCATGGCACACACCGAGCAATAATCTGTCGGTGCCTCGTAAGGATGATCATTTTTGGCAGCCATATGACTCTGTCGGAAGAGGTCATATCGATTCATTCTATACTTTCCAACTACCTGAAAACGAGAAAGTCATTTTTTCAAATGAAAACGAATGATAAATCTTACCAGATCGACATCCCATGAGTTTGCGACAAGCAACAACTTGGCGACTGTGTCGCCAACCGCTATGCGATGCATCAACTGTTTAACACTTTCAACGAAAACTTTATCAACTTGCGCAACGTTTAGACACTCGAATTCCGCCTCTTCGGAGTGTGTCGAAGTGACGGCGACGTCGTCTGTCGCATCAACATCGCATTCATTGTAGTAGTCATCTGAAAACAAAATTGGTTCCTGACAAAATAGAAAATTTGACTGATTAAATTTGAATTTCGAACTTTGAAATTTTTTTTTTAATAAATAAACTATTTTGAAATTTGTAATACGGTTTCAATGAGTTTATATAATTTTCCAACGGAACGAGACAACAATGGGCATTGAAATTTTCTTCAAGAATTTTATGGATAATTTTCTTTGCGCTTTAACTACGAGATACTACTTTTAAAACTAGGATAAAAATGATGAATTTTTCATGGATACAGAACAACGAATTACTGTAACTTTGTGATTGTTATTTTGGATAAATGTAATAATTTGGAGCACATTATGAAGTATATTTCGAGATCAGTTTTGTTTTAATGGAATGATTCACGAGAAAAAAAATTAGGAAATTTTTCCTTTTTTTCTGGAAAAAAAGCGATTCATGAAAGAGAAAAATGAGCAATTTTTTCATAAAAATTAGCTTTTTTTTTAGAAAATTTTTTAAATCGTGGTGAGACATAGTCTATTTTTCATTGTTGTGGTATGCAAACGAAATTTTGTTTACTATTTCTTCAGTTGCGAAATATTGAGCGTGAAAATCGATTCATTTCGATTCTATAACAAATCTGGAGCTTTGACAATAATTTTCAATACTGTGAAAGAGATTTTTAAAAATATAATCACGTATAAGCTGTGAAATCAAACTACACGATTCGAAACCTAAAATAAGTGATAATTTCGTTGCATCACGTCCATCTTCATGAGTTACAGTTTTCGAATATTTCGAAGCAACTTGCAACTCCAAAGTTGTACATTCCTCTAGAACAAAAAAGAAAAAACTCACCATCACAATAATCATCATCATCGTTCGATGTACAACTCATATCTTCGTCATCCATGTTTACTTCTGAAAATGATAAAAGTGGAACCAATCAAACAGAAAAAAAAATTGAAGAGAAAATGACGCCTGATAAGACAAGAATACATTCCACACCGAAAAAAGAGAATTTCGAGATCAATACTACACTAATCCCACCTTCATTCAAACATCATCAAGAAAAAAAGAGCAAACAAAACAACAAAAAAATAACTCAGTCAGCTGTAGTTCAATTGATTGAAGGGGAAGAGGAGACACAAATGTTACACTCTCTAGAAGAGGAATTCACTTTTTTTGGTTTGTTCAATGAGAAAAAACATACAAATACGAGAAGAGTTCAAGAGAATCGGAAGTGGCAAGAGGGAAAGACAGAATAGACCTTTGTCTGGATGGCAAAGAATGGGAGAGGAAGAGAGGGAGAAATAACTAGTTTGGGTTTAAAAATTTCCAAAATTTGTTACATATTTGGGTTCAAAATTTGGAGCTATAGTTTTGAAGCAAAAACACCAGTAATCCTTTTTCCAGAGGTTTTGGAATTTGAGTTCTATTCGAAAAATTTCAGATGTTCCCCTCAGGAAATACATATTCGTTGCTTCTAGACATTAAAGATAAAAAAAACCCTGGAAATAAATAGCCATAGCACCAAAACTAGTAAACCCTGAAAATTGAGCACTATCAGTTAGGTTAAAGAAGAACTTCTAGAAGAATAGAAAGGACATAGTAAACTCGTAATGACTGAGTTGAGCAGAAATGAATGATAATAATAAAAACACTAATGGTGGGAGCACCAACACCAAACAATGAGAAGACGGAGAACTGCGAAAAATAGTACACAGACTGGAACCGTTGTTTTTTGAGATTAGAAGTCAGGAAACTTTGGAAAGAAAAATGAAAATAAAAGAAGGGGATTAAAAAGAGATAGCTTATCACACTTTTTGGCAATAAATCTCTATTATAATATTGATTCAAAAAAACACAAAAAAAATGAGCATTGTGATAACAATTTCACTTATGATATATTTTTTTCCGTATCTATGAAATTAAATTTATCTAGTTTGCTCTAATACTCGGAAACTCTAACCGCTAATAATTTCAAGCAAGCGAAAGTGACTCTTTCAAAATTTGCAACAAAAATTACGTAGAACAATCACGCGAAAAAGTGAAAATCTCATTCGGAAAAATGCGCGCAAATCATGTCGATCACGAGAGGGGGAGACGAAATAATAATTGATTGAAAGCGAGAAACATGCCTAAAAGTTCGGCCACGGCCATCGGAGAGACGCAGACGCGAAGAGAAAGTGGAGAAAGCTAGTTTTCCTTTCTATTCAAGCATAAAGGCGAAGAAAAAAGAAAAAGAAAATAGGAGAAAACGTAATGTTTTTTTCAAGATTTTTATTTTCTCTGACTCACATAAGAGCTCAAATTGATATATTAGACATAGGTCTGAAACGGAACTGAGACTTGTTAGTTTTTACTATTATTATTTTCCTTTTTTTTTGAAAAAAAAGGTTGGAAAATAGAGAATGTCGTTGTCATGGAAATCTGGAACAACCTGGAGATGTAGAAAAAGGAACAGACCTACCCCCATATTCCTAGTATGCATTATTATAATGATATGTTTTGTTATAGTCGTCTAAAAAACTCTGACTAATAGTGCTGAAAAAGGAATTTTCGTGAGCAGGGCCGACTGAGCCGGGATTTTGATAATTTTAAGGTGGATGGTAAGACAATGACTGAATTCGGGTGTCGGATCAAAGAAAACGTTCAAAATTATAAGAAATGTTAGATAATCATACATGTACCAATCATACATGTGGCCAAGGTATACCAGTTTTTCAGCCGAAATTTCCAAAAACAATCTGATTTTTAGAAAAAACTACACCCACGTGGCAATTTTTTTAGTACCTCGTGCCGAAAAGTTTCGAATTCACAAGATAGAAATTATTTCCAAATTTACAATCTTCCATATTTTTTTATCATTGTCAATCCGACTCCATACAAGCCTGATGAATCAATTTCTTTAAAGAATTTCCCCACTAAAGACATATAAAAGAGTTGTTCCATTTTACAGAAACATAAAAATTGATTTAGAAATTTAACTTCATATACAGGAGAAAAAGTAAACATTTTATTGAAAAATGGCTGTTCAAAATGTTTATTTTTTATTTGATTTTATAAAATGATTTGAGGCTTGTACGGGACCGAATTTAACTAAATCCGTAACAAGCTTCGAAGTTGTTACTGTCGACATAGCTCTCATTTATTAGAAAACCATTTTCTAGAAATTTTCTTCAGAAAACTTTCGTTGTACGTTTCACGTAGAAACGAAACCCCACGGACGGTGATCAGAATCTGATATATGACAAAACTACAGTTTCTGTCCTAGCAAAATACGAGATTAAAAAAATACTAGAAAATTTTTCTAGTTTTTTAAACAAGTATATAAAAAAGTGTATTGTCGGGACGAAAAAATTAGAGCCTTGAACGAGAACCAATATGGCCTAGAAAATGCCGACAGTACAATTCACGATAGATCAAAAAAGTTTTCGAGTCTAATAATAAATAAAAATTGTCATTTTCAGTTTACATTTGGATATTGACATGAACTAAAAAAAAAAGAAAATTTTCAAATACTCTGAGAAAACAATCCCGTGTTTTTTAAAGGAAAGTTTGAAAAGTTTCAGAGATAATAACAAGGTTATTTTTTTCAGACTCAAAACTTTTTTTGATCTTTTTAAGAGGGAACGTGTACTGTCGGCATTTTCTAGGCCATATTGGTTGTCTTCCAAGGCTCTAATTTTTTCGTCCCGACAATAACATTTTTAATATCTATAGGGATAAACATTTTCCCATCAAAAAATTCAATAAAAAATGAAGAACAAAAAATTTATTTTGCAAAAATAGAAAAACATTCAGTAAAAATTTGAAACATATTTCCTCAAAACAAAAAATTACCTGTGAATAATTATTATGGCATAGTAAAATGTAACATGAAATTGAAAAAAAAACAATGAAAAACAGCGGTTTTCGTGATGATCAACATGTTTACTTCCGTGATGTTGTTGCAGATTTGTTCTTCAAAAAAAGTACATGATTTTCATCATTGGAGGGTTATATTACAACTTACCCTATTTTTGACAAAAACAATTTGCACCATAAAATTCATCGGAATCTCAAAATATCCTTTCATTTCAATATGCGCCGGACCAGGTTTCAAAATTTCGGTTTCCATTTCCATTTTATCAAAAGCGAAAATTCGTTGACCAGGAGATCTAAAGTCGGTCATTTCTTTCATTCGCATTTTTGGATCATCCTTGTCGATACGATTCATCGGGATTAGGCTGAAATCATTATACTCTGGGCATTTCTAGTGACTGTGTGGAACTACTGTGTTGGTTTGAAAATAATTTTCATGTTGTCCGAAATTCAATAACTATCGGCCCTAAAAAATTTGAACGAAGGTCAAAAAACACCAACCTGTTTGTGATGCGTTTCGGGGTTTCCAGAACTTTCCGAGTTGGGTGACAATTTCAAAATGTACACCACCAAAAAGAAAACGGCTGGATGTATTTTGTTATGCGCATGAGTGAAAATATTTTTTAAAACTTGTTTAACGCCAATTTCAAAGAATTCTTCTGTCAATTCCGATTTCTCTCGATACTCACCTCACACCATCGATTCTCATTTTCTCATCACTTCGAACAAACTCGAAATTTGGAAGAGTTACTTCATCACTTTTCCCGTCTTGTGCAACAACCATGATATTCACACGATACACACAAAGAACCTAGAAAACTTGAAACAATAAAGAATAATTTTGAGGAAAACCCACGAATCTTCCGCGTTTCGCTTTGACCTTCTCACGACATTCCTTCAACACTTTCGCACATCGAATCTCATCCTTGTTCTGCTCAGATTCCTCGCGAAGTCCACTTTTGAAAGAGCAACCTTGCTCAAAAAAGAGACAAGTCGCTACCTGATGCTCACCATCTCCGTAATTGTTCATGTTTTGCGTTGGACTACAACGTAGGATATGCGGATGTGTGATCGATACTGGAAAATTGAAATAAGAAAAGTTTAAGAAAAAGCAACGACCGCCTCACAATCTATTTTTAACAGCATATGGGATCTCATAATGATGTTCTTTTCGTGCTCACATGTCACCAAACGTGTCATTTCAGCAGATATTTTTTGAATCATTTTTGGGAGCTCTTCGTAGTATTTCTGAAAATATGAGCAATTAGTTCGCCAGAGTACTTTTCTCTAAATCCTGCAAGACTTCAGGCCAGGGTTCCCTTTTTTACTGTTTAACTTTTAATTTATATGTTGAAGTTTTCAAAAATCAAATTTTGTAATTTTTTCTCATAAAGCCATCTACCCCTTATCACAACGAACCATCGCAACCGGGTCGATTTTCTGGCCTTTTTCCTCTTTCGTTACGACACAATTTTTCCAGAACTTTTTGATATAGTCGGTTAATTCCAACAGCTGTCCAGTCTCAACATCTGACGCTATAGGATGAATATCAAATCCGACTGCCATGAATTGTTGAATCCGTCTTAAACTAGTTCCTTGACAACAAACCAAGTGTACATAATCGACATTATATTCACTCTCTTCTGTTGCCGAATCTCCTAGAGGTGTTCCTGAAACAAATTATTTTGAAATTATCTTGAAACATCAATCTTTTTTGACAATCACGGTTCTATGGATTCGGAGGTTTTACTCAAACAACTAACTCACCATACATCAGAAATTTCAACTTTTGACAATCTGCACCGAATCTCATGCAATGCAGAAACATGTCATCTCGGAATGGTCCATCTGAACTCGAATCTTCGCTTGATGCTTTATTCGATGATGAGAAATTATAGCCTGACGATTCCTCGAATCGCACATTCTCTGGTAGCATCGACAAGAAAATCTGCACAAAAAAAGCATGGAAGGAAATATGGAGAATAACTCACCCCAAGCCAAGTACACTTGGTATGTTCTGCAGAGCACTTTTCAACATAAAAGGGGACATCCGATATGACATCTTCGTCCGATTCCATGAACAAACGATCATTTCCTCTTCTGGTTTTCTTGGCTCTTTTAACCCATGATTGTTGTGCCTGCCAGCTCGAATACGTTTTGCACGTGAATATAAGCGCTTGAATTATCAAAAATCGCCAAACATCAGGGAATTGTTTCAAGACCTCTTCGAATTCTTGGAAGCAATCAGATGTGTATGTCGCAACGATTTCATTAATCCCTTCCCATTGATTATCATTCTGAAGTGAAAAAAGTTGGTTTCCGAGAAACGTGGAACAGTCTCACCAGCTTATTTTTGACCACATCCAGAAATATACGAACATTATTCTGATTTGTCTTGATCAATTCTGCTTCTTCTTTCTCTTCGGCTTTCAAGCGAGCGATCATCATCTGCTTTGTCTCAGTAATCAATTCCCGGACAGTTTTAACCTCATCTTCACTGGAAAAAATTAACAGTTTTAAAAGTATATGTAATTCGGATTTGAACATTTGAACAGTCAAAGAAGATAGATCTACTATTTCCTAATTCATGAGGACATCTAAGGATGATTTGTTCATTGTAAAGCTACTCTAATTGGAAAATTTACTCTTGACGGAGATGTAGTAACTTGTAAATTATGTTTTTCAGCAATAACACCTACCCACAACAATCATTGATCATGAAATGCATCCAACTCATCAATTCAATCTCGGTTTTCTCTCTCCATCGTTCATTCAATCTTTCAACCGATTCGCACCTTCTATTTCTTCTCAAATTCAAATGAGTTTCAAATGATCTATGTGGCAAAGTTGCTCGAATAGGCAGTCTAATTTCTTCTCCTACGCTTGTCGTTGAAGTGGAAGGAGTTGCTACGATTTCACAAGATGGCATGATGTCATTCTCCATGGTCACTTCAACTGCATCGATCGTTTTGCTAGTCATTTGAGCCTCGTTTTCAATCCGTCTTTTTTTAATAGAAACTCCTTCTGTTGTAGGTGTTTCTCCACGCTGAACGTTTTCCTTCAATATTGGTTTAGCTGACGATGATTTTGGAGTTCCAGCTACATTTGTCGCTTCTAACTTTTTCAGCCTAGCTTTTTCTTTTTCTTTCAGTCTTAACTTTTTGGCTTTATTATATTCGGCGGACTTTTGAACCATAACTTCTCCAAGTTTCTCATTCACTGCTGATAGTCTTTCCCTTGTAGTTCTGTCATACTTCTTTGAAAATGTTTCATATTCTCCAGGCGTGTGCTTCATATTATGGCATCGTTTATAGTCATCCAAATGAGTCAGTTTCAACACATTTTCTTCTGGCTCCCACGTTCTGTCGTATTTGTTGTAACCTTTCCAATGAACCTGAAACAAAATACTTTTTTCTAACTTTGTTCTCTGATAAACGGAACCTAGAAGTAAACATTATTTAGTTGATGTCTCAATGTGATATGAGCACACGTAAACAAAAATTTTTGCAGTAACAAAAACAGTATCTTCACGTAAATAATTTGCCTTTGCAAAAATAAATAGCTTTGGAATACTTATGACTTCCATTTCTGGAGAACCGAAACAAATGGATGGAGTAAAACTTACCAAATACGCATATTTGCAATGTGTACTTTCACCATCCCCTAAAGATCGCGGTTGAAAAACAAGTTCTCTGTTCAAGCATCGTTTCACCAAGTTATCAAACCTCAACAGAAATGTTAGGCGTTTTATTTGAACTACCTAAACCCTCACCTGTCATGATCGACGATAGATTTGACATCGAAGATGCCGTTTTCAGTAGCCTCCTCGTCCGAATCGCTACTGCTAGAGTCCATTATTATCTCTATAATGAAACAAAAATTGCAAATGGAAATTATGGTTTTTCTCTAAAACGTATTAGCTAACGAAAATATCAAACTAATGTTTGATTTTTGAACTTTATGATATCAGAACTTCGAAAGTTTAAAACGACATCCCCGTTTTCAGTAATTTTTCGAGATTGAAACTAGCTGAGAGGTAAGGCATATTTGGTGAACTTGACAAAATATAATAGGCTTGCTCTTTTGAGAACACAACAAAAAGAGAACAAAAAAGTAAAAGAAAAGTTTCGTGCGATTAAATGTTCGCAACACACACGGCGACGAAACTTTGCACACCCGCCAAGTTTGATTTTTTTCCAAAAAAAACTTCTCGAAACACCTAATCATAAAAAAAAGTAAATTTGGTGCGCAAATGCTAAAATTTTGTTTTTATATAGGTGAAACATTGTTTAAAACACATTTCATTCAACAGGAACAAATATTTAAAGCTTTGAAAAGTACCATTTTGTTAGTGAATGCATAAATTACACGTGAACGAGAAATATTATGATAATGTAAAAAAAAAACCTGATATAGGAGGCACAAAGGGAAAATGACAAAATATGGCAATAATGCAAAATTTGAATGAAATCGGGAAAAGGTACAGGGAAAAAATTAACAAAAGGTTCAACGTTGTGATATTTTTGCAGATTAATTTCCTTCGACGAATACTATTTGCACCATGAAATTGATCGGAGTATCAAAATGCCCTTCTATTACAATGTGCGCTGTGCCAGGTTTAAAAAATTCCGTTTCCACCTTCATATCATCGAAAGCATAGATTCGTTGACCAGCAGATTTCGGCTTCATTATTTCTTGCATTAGTAGTTCTGGGCAACCTTCGGTTCTATTTACAGGCACCAGGCTGAAATAAATACTTATTATTTAAAGGGCGACTGCACTTCCTCTTCTGAAAGAGCTGTGCATTTTTGCGTAATTTTGTTGTTCTGGTTGTGTGTACGCAGACAAGGCAGTTTTTTTCGAAAATCAATGTGTGCGGTAGAGCACGCTTGCTCGCGGTGATGGCTCCGCGGCTTTTTTGTTTTCCCTTATTAACTGACGCGTACAGTCAAATCTGAATTTTTTTTCTCATACGAATTGGTAATCACAAAACTGAAACAAAGAGAATGAGCAAAACTTGTAGTGATAATGCAGTCGCCCTTTAAAAAAATAAATTGTTGTCAATTGAAAATTATTTTGAGAATCTAAAAGTAAATACATATTAAATTTCTACTAAACCGTGTTTAATAGATTGAAAAAATTATTTTTCAAAAACTTAACGAAACACACTTCTAGAATACATTTTTTCTATTTTTATTTCTACCAACCTCACTCTATCAATTCTCATATCTTTATCACTGTCAACGAATTCAAAACGCGGTAGAGTCATCTGATCACTTGTCTCATCTTGTGAAGTAACCAAAATGTCCACTCGATACACACAAAGAACCTAAAAAAAATTCAAATGAATGCAAATCTTCTCAAAAATAAAACATACAAATCTTCCACGTCGTTCCTTGATTTTTTTGCGACATTCTTTCAAGAAGTTTGCGCATCGAATTTCTTTCTCGTTCCGTTTTGATTCTTCGCGAAGTCCGACTTCATAACATCCTTGCTCAAAAAACGGACACGTCTGAACCTGATGTTCGCCACGTCCTTTATTCACCTTATTTTGCGCCGGATTGCAACGTAGAATATGTGGGTAAGTGATTGATTCTGAAAGAATGGAATGAGAACAGGAAACAACGAACATCGACTTACTATCTATCGCTAACGCCATTCTCGAAGTGATTGTGAAATTCTTGTCATGCTCACATTTGATCAAACGTTTCATTTCAACAGATATTTTTCGAATCATTTTCGGGAGCTCTTCGTAGTATTTCTAAAAAGAAAAATTCCTTCGAGATTATAATGCTTACTATTAAAATAAAACTTTCTCCAAAACTGAATTTTTCCGTGAAAAATTTCTTCATGACTTTTTCTTTTTACACCCTCTCTAAACGAACCAGCGTGATCGGGTCGATTTTCCGGCCATTTTCCAATTTCATTTTGTCACAACTTCTCCCAATTTCTCTAATATACTCGCTCAATTTTACCAGCTGTCCAGTTTGAGTATTTATCGCTATAGAACTGATATCAAATCCAACTGCCATAAATTGTTGAATCCGTCTTAAACTAGTTCCTTGACAACAAACCAAGTGAACATAATCGACATTGTAGCCACACTCTTCTGTTATCGAATCTCCTAGCGGTTTTCCTGGAATATATTTTTGTCTGGCTGAAATTGAACACTGTATGAATTCAAAGTTCAAAATTTACAGGATGACTACCAAAGTTAAAATCATTCACAATGGCTTGTTATAACATCAAGAGCTAAAAAATCAGGGTAGTTCAATCTGATAACATACCATACATCAGAAACTTTAATTTCTGACAATCTGCTCCGAATCTGATGCAATGCAGAAACATGTCATCTCGGAATGGTCCATCTGAATTTGAATCTTCACCCGATCCTTCAATCAATGATGTTAATTTATAGCCTGACGATTCTTCAAAACGCATAAACTCCGGTAGTAACGACAAGAAGATCTGTGTAAAAAGTAACCTAACATGGAAATTATGGAGAATAACTTACTCCAAGCCAAGTACACTTGGTATGATTCGCAGAGCACTTTTTAGCATAAAAAGGAACATCTGATATGACATCTTCGTCCGATTCCATGAACAAACGATCATTTCCTCTTCTGGTTTTCTTGGCTCGTTTAACCCATGATTGTTGTTCGTGCCAAGTCGAATATGTATAGCACTTGAAAATGAGCGATTGAATAATCAAAAATTTCCAAGCATCTGGAAACTGTTCCAGAAGTTCTTTGACATCTTTGAAACAATCGGTCGTGTAAGCCGCAACAATTTCGTCAATTCCTTCCCATTGGTTCTTATTCTGAAACGAAGAAATTTGGTTTTCCAAGAACGTGGAACAATCCTACCAGTTTAGTTTGAACGACTTCCAAAAACTTTCTGACCTTTCTTTGGTTCAAACAAATCAAAACTTTTTTCTTTTTCTCTACAACTCCAAAGCGATGAATATTCATTTGCTCTGTTTCAGTGATCAGCGTTCTGATAGTTTGAACTTCGTCTTCTCTGAAAATGGAAACTTTATTTTTGATTAAATGTGATACTGGTGAAAAATATATGTGATCCGCTTTCATAAAATCTGAAAATTCACTGTAGAATTCTTAAGATTGAGACCTTTGGTGAAATTATGCGAATGGAGTAGCACAGTCTAAATAGGTTTGATCCCGCAAAAATTGAAAACCGGAAAAAAATCGGTTCAACTTGTCGCGGTTCAAATGCTTCATTACTGAATTATGACATTTGAAAACCAATTATTTTTTCGTATCGACGAATTTGGGAAAATGGATGGCTAATGCATGATAGAAGTTATTATAAAAAAAAACGATTTGATCTCTGAGAAGATGCTTGAATAGAAAGATAAAAACCATACTCAACCAACAAAAAAAACCTACCCACAACAATCATTGATCTTGAAATGCATTCGATTCATAATTTCAATCTCCCCTTTCTCTTTTAATCGTTCATTCAAATTCTCTGCAGATGCGCACCTTCTATCTCTTCTCAAATTCAAATGCGTTTCAAATGATCTATGTGGCAAGGGTGCTCGAATTGGCAATATCATATCTTCCACACTTTCTGTTGAAGTAGAAGGAGTATGTATAATTTTATAGGATGTTGATATGTTATTCTCCGGTATAACTTCTACTGTCTTGACCGGTCTACTAGTCACTTCTGTCTGGTCTTCTTTACTTCGTTGTTTCTTCGTGGACGATTGCTCTCTTTTTGGCGTTTGTTTTGGTGAAACTTTTTCCTTCATTTTAGATTCGACTGGTGTCGACTGAGATTCATCCTCCGCTTTCCACTGTCTCATCATTTTAGCATTGTATTTTTTCGCTTTTTTCTTCATTATTTTCGATACTTCATTGTAACATTCTGCCAGTGCTAGTCTTTTTCTCAATTTATACTCCTTTTCAAACATCTCGTACTTTCCCGGCGTGTTATCTAAGCCAACCTTCTGCTTGTACAAACTTAACCAAGTTCCGTCACCAAAATGATTTTCAGGTTCCCAGGTTCTCTCGAATTCGTTGAAATGTTCCCAATGAACCTGAAAGAAAAAGTTTGACTCTGCCTTACAGACATTCAAGTTTCTATGTTCAGTGACAAATATTTGAATAACGCCAGAATAAATGATAGTAATTCTCACCAAATATGCATATTTGCAATGTTGTTTCTCATCGTTCTGTATAGATGGTGGGAAAAAAGCAACCTCCTTGTTCAAACATCTTCTGACCAAATTATCGAACCTTAAACAGAACCATTTGATTTCTAGAGAAAACACATTAGAAATCTTACTTATCATGTGCGACGATATCGTGGATCGCAAAAACTCTCCCATCTTCAACCGACTCTGAACCGCTACTGCTAGCTGACATTACGATATCTGTAAAAATTAAATTTTGATATGTATGCTAACTGAATCAAGCTAGCAACAAAAAGGTAATCAGAAGTGTGATAGAAGCCAGATAGCCTTTCTCGGGTTATGCGGTGAAGTGGTAGACATATCTTTTCAGCTGAGCAAAAACATTTTTGAACTCGAAATACGAATTTTCAAAAATGTTTGATCATGAAAGCAAGTGTAGGAATTTATTATTCAATGTAAAATCTTTTTTCATATCAAATTTTAGTAAAATGGAGATTAGTAAAATGAAATTAATGTGTATATAATATATGTACGTGCGAGTAGATTTTTTCATGCAAATCTTACCATCAACTTTCTTAGAAATATTTTATTTCTCATGTTATTCATCAAAGTTAGAAGATGAATTCGAAATCGTTTCAAAACCTGTAAACTACTATTTAGCACCCAACAGTTTTTCTGAATGAAAGCGATTTTCAACGTATTTCGACATCAGAATCGGATTCTACGAGTCAGAGCACCCCAAGAACATTGTTGTTTTCATATCAAATAGTTTTTTTCTAGAAATATATAATGCTGAAAATTGAAACTACAGTAACCGAGTGGTAGCGATTGAATTTTAAACAATATATATATAATGAAATTTAATTTCACATAATGTAAAAAATGATTTTTCATAAAAATTATTGCAAAAACTCAATAACTAAGCTTGAGCCAGGAAAATAGCAGCATTTCTCATAATAAAATGATTCGTAAATCATTTCTATTCAGAATTCAGAGCAAAGTGTGCAGACACGCGCCCTCCGCATGCATTTCAATTTACGAAATTTATTCTCTCGTCTGGCGCTCTGCCTTTACAGTAAATTTTTTGCCAGATGATAGAAGATACACTCTGCTTTCCTGTTTTTTGACGCAAGGAAACTTGAGAGAAAAATTTTGAAAAAAAGGTTGTTTGCCTAATTTTTCACAGAAATTTTTCCTTTAAAATATTCAACTCCTATCAAATATATCCTGTTATATTACTCACACATGAAATATGAAAAATTGACTATCTACAATTTTGAGGGAAAAATTATTGAGTATTGTTCTGTAATAAATCACTATTTTTATTACAGAACTTCAGAAAAGGATATGTAGCATTACCGAATATAAAAAATAAACTTCGAGATCGATAACTCCCGAAATACATAAGGTGTATGGTACAATCTTCAATGTGAACGATATGTTGTTATGCGGATTCGTTTCCAGCCATCGATTCTTCATCGTCCTCGTTCTCTCTGGCTCTATATTCTACTGTTTTTCTTCGCATATCCACTGATTGGTTTCCGTTCGTCAATATCATTCTTGTAGTACGAACACCACCAATGCGCCCGCGTGGACTCTTGATTGGCGCGAATCCTTGACGTAAATTAAGATTTTATTTTATTTTTAGAGAAATTTTGAAGAGTTTTGTTCGTTTTTGTGTATAACTGAACATTTAGGTGTTCAGTTTGATTCATTGTTATTCTTGTTGGGTCTCCGGACCAATTATTGTTGTATTTTTCTTATTTGTTTCATAAATTATCTTGTGAAACGTGTGAATTTGGTCGATATCAAGTGGTTTTCATCCACTAGGAATCTTTTGTGCCGAAACTGCAAGTGAAAGAAGCAGAAGCCGGTAACTTGGGGGCCGAATCGAGTCAATCGTCTAATTTTTGCAAGAAGCGGTTGATTTCTGTAGATTGAATCCTGGATAGGATTGAATCCGGAAATTGACTAAAAACAAGGAAGATTGTTATTTTTGCAGAAGAAACGAGTGTCGCCGAAGATGTCGAACAATTCAAAAGTAGATGTAATCAATAATGGGGAGAAGATTCATCAGGAAGAACGTGAAGAAGAGGAAGATGTCGCCAAAGTTGAGGTAAAAACTGATGAAGAAATAATTCTTGAAGAATTGTTGAGTGAAATGAAAGAAGACTGGCGCAAAATAAGAAATGAAACTGAAATGAGTGAGCGACAAGCCAAAGTAGTATATGATACTTTCCAAAATGCGGTGAATATTTGGAGCGCTAAAACGGCACAAAAGTTTGAGGAATTCAGAAAAAGTGCAGCGCTAGAGGTGAAAGAGTATGAAAGACCGATTTTGGAATTTATTAGAAAAAGCGGGCTTACTGATGTCGTGAAAGTTGCAGAGTTGTTAGAAATGGGTGCAGTCGGAATCAGTTTTGAAGAGAATTCAGGCTATAAAATTGCTGAAATAGAAAAAGAGATGGAAGATGATAAGCAAAAGGTTAATTTGCAGATTTCCAAGCTCAACGAAGAACTTCAACAATTGAAAGAGTTGGCTAAGCAAAAAGATGAAAAAATCGAAGCATTGAAGAAGGAAATTGGCGAGAAGGTGAAAGGTGAGATTCACGAAAAACCGGCAACACCAACGCCAAGTATTCATTTGCAGAGATTCGTCCAGAAGAAGAAGAAGACAAACGAACATGGTAGAGAAGAGAAAGAAGAAGTCGCGAAAATGCGAAAGAAGACAAACCGAGTAAATAGTGAGTCGGGTGAAACTTTAGGTGATAAAGAAATCCCGCCAAGCGAGCGCGCGAATGATATCGTGAAGAATTGGTTAAATAAGTTGAATATTGAGGATAAGTATGAAACTGTGGCGCGAGAGAAAGTTGAGTCGAATGACGAATTGAG
Source organism: Caenorhabditis sp. 38 MB-2015 (assembly GCA_900536415.3). NCBI lineage: Eukaryota > Metazoa > Nematoda > Chromadorea > Rhabditida > Rhabditidae > Caenorhabditis > Caenorhabditis quiockensis. The sequence continues at coordinate 272 of LR550844.1, read as the reverse complement.
CAGCAAAAGTAGTGACGGTCGAGATAAGAGAAAATCGCATAGAAAACCTGAGGAAAAATTTGCGTTCTACATGAAAATCAATTCTTTGCCGGATCCAGAACCTTTTAGTGGAAAATCAGCTGAAAATATTGACGAATTTTTGAAGCTTTTTGAAATGAAATTCAAGGAAGTTCTCCAGGATCCGAAAGAGTTGAGTATTTTAATGAATGCGAAGTTTTTGAAGGGTAGAGCGAAAAAGTTATTTGAAACTGTCAAAATTGAGAAAGACTGGG
>LR550843.1:0-32860 GCA_900536415.3 Caenorhabditis sp. 38 MB-2015 | reverse complement strand
GGATGCTCACTTCGGAAATATTTCCAACAAACTATCTTCCTGTGATATTTACGATCCCCAAGGTATATTTTCTTGAATCGAAAGAACTGATATTAAATTTCAGAATTTGTCGAAACTCTCAAAGAGATGGACTGTGTCGAAGGAGTGTCATCTGATCACACCATTTACAACTTCGATAAACTCGAACCATGGATAAGAAAGTACAAATTTAGATCTTCTAACAACCAATTAGTACTTTCAAAGGACGGAGGTAATTTTAGTTTCACCCGAAACTTCGTTATCGGCAACATGGGTCATTTTCTTCTTTTTTTTAAGATCAAATCAACTGGTCTTCTGGAAGCTATGTGACTGCGGATTCGTTATTTTCAGACTGTTTAGGACGAAAATCTTTTCCTTTTTTTAAGGTAAAACCATAAACTCTCCTTTTATACCGTCAACAAAGTAATTAAGGATGGTTTCGATCACCGCAGTGTTGTTCCGTCAGCAGTTTGTCCTGATCAAGATAAAAAAGCCGAAAGTCAGTGCGAAACACTAATTCGAAAATCTGGCAGCCATCTTGATGATAAAAATAAAACGGCCTTCAAAAGTTTTTGTGAATCAGGTGGACGGCAAAGTAAGTTTCCAGTATTGGTTCTGAGAAGGAAATGTATTTTTCTAGATTATCGCATGTTAATCAACAAGATCAACCAAAAACCGGGAAAAGGACACACTTTGGACGATGTTCCATTGAGCACAAACACAATTATGGAGAAATTGAAATCCTATGGCTATAAAACGAATCGAATTCCACAGTCTCCACATACTTAAATCAACATTCTTTTTTTTGTTCTATCACAATGAATCTTATCACACGTCACCTAGTCTGAAATGGCTTACTATTAGCTTCCTCAATAAATTCAGATTCTCTATATTTCGAATAAACAATTATGAGCGTAAATTTCCAAGGAAAAACTGAAAATTCAAAATTCACGCAATTTGCATGAAAAACCCTATAATTTCACATTTTCTATTTTATTATTCACAAAAAATTAGGTTTTCACTGAATTTCCTTATTGAACAAAATTTATTTACATTTGTGAAGACTTTTGATACATTTTTACAAAAAAAAAAATTACTCTGAAATTTTTAAAAATCAGTTACTCTTATATATTACATTTTGAAAATTTTTCATCTTTTGTAAATGTTTCGTTTTTGGCCCATCGTGTACTACTGATCATAGTAGAACCTCCGTAATCTGAAAACTCCCATGAGTTGAGAAAATCAAAAGTCTCAAGTTCCCTAGATGAAGAAAAAAGTTGGAACACGTTGAAAAAAACGTTTATCAGAATAAATAATTAAATAGTAATAAAACATCGAGGTCAACCAGAAATTGTGTCCATGTATGATTTCATACTTTTGATGAAGATTTCAGCTTGTTCTGGAGTGAGTTTCTGAAAAAATAACAATGAATATTGGAAAAAAAAACTAACAAAACTCACGAAATAGAGCTCCTCAGCAGTGGAACATATCGGAAATCCTTTGACAACGCTCTGAGTGTGATTTCCTTCTCCTCCGATGACTGAATAACTGCAACATTTCTGTTTGGATCGACAATATTCAAAATTCTTTGGAAAATTGGTCCCCGTTGTCTTTTTGAAACTGAAAAGATAGCTTTTCATTAAAAAAATCACGGAATCCTGACACGTTTCAGTGTATAAATATACGGTCCAATTTGAAAACTACAAAATAAATCACTGAAATTTTAAAACTAGTGAAAAATCTTCACATTCGTACAAGATTTTTGAATTATTTTGTGAACTATTCAAACGGTTGACATTTGAAAACAATTGTGATGATATTTCCCCCAATTTCATATTGATAACTTTTTTTTTGAAAACATTTTTCAATTTTTTAAAAATTTTTGCTCACGTCCGTTTGCGAAAAACCTGTCCAACAATTTTGAAATGTTGAAAAAATTCATCGAAATATTTTGGACATTTTTAAAAATGTCAAAAACATTTCGATGATTTTTTTCAACATTTTAAAATTATTAGAGAGGTTTTTCAAAAACAAACGTTTTTTTGTTTTTTCCTTTTAGTTTTTACTGAAAAAATTCTCACAAACCCAAGACTTTGTATAGGTTTTTGGTATGTTCTTCATTTTTTTTAACTTTTGCCAAATGAACCAAAAAAAAACAATGAACTTCATTCGGGAGTGATTTATTTTGTAGTTTTCAAATTGGACCGTCAATATATCATAAATAAAAAAATCTTTTAAAAAAACACAAACCTTAAAGGCTCACAAGTGGAGGAATGGCGATGAAGAAGAAGAAGAAGACAATTGGTGGATTTTCAAAGGTTCGCGATCCGCTGCCATTTTCTTGACATTGTCATATCGATCGTTGATGAGCTTTCTTCGTTCAGCAATTTGTTGACTTTGGAATTATGTATTCTTCAAAAGCAAAGTTCATTTCATTGACACGAAGTTGTCTTGCAGCAATATCAGCCTCCACAATCGAGTGATTTTCCGAAAGATTCTTAACAGATTCCATATCACCCTTCTCTTGAATCCAATATTTCGCCTTATTAACATCTCAATTGTTGAACTTCTATTTCGCTCTCAAGAAGATCACACGGTGAATCGTCATCTTGACACAACGAATCAGCAATCTGAAATATAGAAGTTGAAATGTGGTGTCGTTTGTAATTTTGGACCGTCTTTCCGTTTCGGAAAGACAAAGTATTTTTTTTTCAAAAGGGTAAGTCAAAATTTATCTCCAGGATAGGTATCAAATATATAAAAAATTTTTTTTTAACTTTTTGTGTTTATTATGATGGATATTATTTGTATTGCTTATCCGGGGAGGTCAGTCAACGGAAAAAACTATATGTAGTTTGAACCGACGAAATAGCAGGTCAAAATGAGAGATTTTGAAACTTTTCAAAATTTGATCTACTTTTCGTTAGCTGACCTCCACGGATAAGCAATATATTGGGAATTATTGTCACTTGATGATCTACAGTTTTTTGATGATTATTTTGACATTTTTTGAATCGATTAGAATTATAGAACTCATCGAGATGATTCTATATATCTAGATTTCATAGTGGCAATTCTGCCTATTTTTGCAATTTTTTTAATTTTCAAGGAAGTAACTAATTTTATTATGTTCAAAGAATTGTACGACTTTTTCGATTCGGAAAAATCGTACACAAAGACTATTTTTGATTTAATTTCAAAAAAAAAAAGACATTCAAAGAAAATCAAACGAATTATTTTTGTTCACCCGGATTTTAGGCTGAGGCTTAGTAAAAAATAGGTGAAGTTCATAAAATTCAAGTGAAAAATCATAAAAAAATCCGGAAAATTTGCATATTTTCTAATTTTTTGAAATAAAAAAACAAATTTTAAAAAATGACCTAATTCTACGAATAATGAACATTTCACCAATGGTTCCAAATTTTGAGGGTGTGTAGAGGGATCGTTGAGGAGTACCTAAATGTTTGATTTTCAGCTCCAGATCATATTTTGGCTAAAAATATATTTAAAAAATGAAAATTTCACAGATGATTCCCGATTTTGGGAGGGGCAACTTGGGAGGTACTTGATATTCTTTTTTTTGCTCCATATGACAATTCAAATGTTTTACAAGATAGAACTCATTCACTAAAATCAGAGGCTCAGGTACTTCCTAAGGACCCCCCTACACATCCTCAAAGTTTGGACACATTTTCGATTTTTTTTCATTTTTCGACCTATTTTCAGTCAAAACTGGCTGAAAATGTCATCTGGAACTTTCAGTCAGGTACTCCCCAAGGGTCTCTTTATACAATCCCAAAATTTAACTTTTTTTCAATAAAAATCTCAAAATTCTGAGCGAAAAGCCCAAACGAGCAGCTCATCGAGCTCAAAAAGTGAGCAGCTCAAAAACGAGCTGCTCATAGATTTATTAGGGGAAATACGGTATGGTCAAATTAGATAAAAACCCACATTAACAGCAATAACAGAAATGCGCGACGATTTTTCATCGTTGTTTTCTCGATCTTGGTTCCATTGCTCATACAAAATTCTTTGCTCTCCCAACAATCCAAGGAATCCCCTTCCTTCTAAAATAGTTGAATAATAATAATACAAATTACTGTAGTCTAGATACAGTTTTTCGTTCATATATATTTGTATATATATATAAACAGGAAATAAAATGAAATATGGGCGCCGCTTGATGAATACACTCAAAATGCGTCAATCGATACTTGACACAAAAAAAAACATACACATGTTTATAAATAGCTTTTGAGAAGCAGGTGGCAAAGTGCAAAAAATTATTGGCTTTGAAAGGAGCAATAATATTTTGGTGACGCATCCTCTTCTTCTCATAGTAGTGTGTTGATTTAGCAAGCGAAGGATCGCGAGTTCGATTCCCTGTGAGAGCGATGCAGTATTCCTTGTGAGTCTTGATCTCATGTGTTAGATTTTTCGATTTTCCCTTGATTTTGAGTCTTTCAGTTTCATCGAGGTATTTCATTTGAAAACTTATTTTGGCGAAGTCCCGTTGTTTTTCTCAGGTGAATCAACCTTCTCATTGTTTGATCCGTCAAAAAATTTGGCGATTTCTTGGACTTCCAGGCCATTGCTAGGTTTTTAGGCCATGTTCTTGGATTTCCAGGTCATATTTTTGAATTTCAAGGCCATCTTATTGGCTTTTAACCCATATTTTTGTGATTCTAGGCCATCAAATCGGTTTCTAGGGAATGGTCTTGGGTTGCTAGGCCATCTTCTTGGGTTCCTAGGTCATGTTTCTGGGTTCCTAGGCCATATTTTTGTATTTCTAGGGCATCTTATTGGATTTCTAGGCCTTATCATCCGTTTACATCCGATTTATCCGACACGAGATATTGAAGATCAGTGGAATCTGAAAACCTCGGTTTTGGTGGAAATTATGCAATTTTTTGACGTGTTCAGTGATCGAATTCAAACATTTTTGGGTTTTATATTTTCTCTGAGCATACAGTCGATGATTGGATCAGCCTCGATGTTGACATAGGTGGAAACCTTCAGTTCCGCTGATGAGAACAATTTTTCCAATTTTCATGCACTTTTTAACTTAGTTCCAGCCAAATCGATTTTTTCAATGGCCAACATTCACTTACAAAAAGTCTCTCTTAAACATGAATGATTTTTTAGAAAACGTTTTTATGCCAAGTTTTTTTTGCATTTCAATACTGAAATCAACTCCATGTGTGGCAGAACATTTTTTTTTTTGACGTTTCGAGCTTCTTCACTACTTACAAAGCACAATTCTTTATCATCAAAATTAAAAAAAAAAAGCAAGGAGAATTACTAAAATCAAAGCATGCAATAGGAGCGCAAAATAAAAGAGTAAATTTGATGATATTTACAAAACGGGTATTAAAAACATACAATGAAAAATTGACAAAGTTTTAAACACACTGCAGGATAAAACCAATCAATATTCCGCGATGATAGTTGATGGTGAACGTTGCTCCTGAAACATAACTGATGTAAAAAAAAATCTTCAAATCCAATTTTCTCGAATACTAGGCTTTTCGGTAAAAATTCCCTTTTTGGTTTTAATATGTCGGTGGTACTCTTTAATTTGAACACAACTTTTTTTTTGGTGTTACCCCCCCCCCCTTTAAGAGCAACTTGTCGGGTCCCCTTACACATCATGTTAGCCCAATGAAAAATGGGAAATAGGTGAGAGGGAGGACGTGAGTGGAGACGCAGACACGTTCACCGGAGCAAGCACGTTCTTTTTCACTGAAACTCGCCTTCTCTCAAAAAGAATCAACATTTCACACATTTAACTTCATGTTTTTGTTGTTGGCTTTTTCATTTTCAAAATAAAATAACATTTTTTGCGTATTTTCCAAAAAGAAACACAAAAAAAACACGTTTTTTGTTCGATCGAAAATAAACGTGAACTGATCAGCAAACCATTATTTTTTTTCTGCAATAAACACTGGAAATGAACATGTGCATTTTCGCTCTAATGAGACTGTCTGCGTCTACACCTCACGTTCTCCCTCTCACCTTTTTACCTTTTAACAGGGTGTGCCTTACCCCATTAATTTTTAAACATACTTGATGAATTAATTTCAGCCAATCTGCGATCTAATTCATGCAGTTGTTGGCTTGTCAAACCACGCTCCAAATCGTCATCTTGGTTGTTTTGAGTAGCGCACGCATTGCAGTTTGTCATTTTGCAGACCCATTTTTTTGTTGCTTCGGGGGTGGTCGACATTGAAGATGCGATAACTGAAATGATAGGTCATAGTTTTTATGGACGAGTGATGCAATACAAAACCACTGTGAATATCCAGCTGAAATTGCTCGAAAAATCTTAGAAACTAACAAAAATGAGACAATGTTGAAAAAGAGAAGAGCCAATGACTGACTCAGATGTTTTTTTTCCAAAAATTAATATCAAAACTCAACTTTCTATTTAAAAAACAACTAACCTTCAAATAGCATCCACGATCTACTTTCATGAAGTCTAACTTCACCAACTCATTGGACGTTCCTCTCGGCATGACAACTCGGATAACCCTGAAATAAAAATATGTTTTTCTTTTCAACACAATGAAATGAAAACTCACTCCTTCTGGTCTGGACCTTGATTTTTGCGGAGAAGAAGATATTGTGGCAGTTCAAAACGCTCTGAAAGAACTTTAATTTTTAGAGAAAAAAAGCGGGAAAATTTTTTGTACTTTTTTGAAGTTCTTCAATCGATCTCATCAAACTTATTGACTTCAAAAAGATTCTTGAAAAATGAACAGAATTTTTTAGATTAAAACTACTTACCTGTTCTCCTTAAAGCAAAAAGTACATAATACTTCATAAAGTTCGAAAAAAAGTAGAATTACTCTAGTCTAGATAGAGCATAACAGATTTTTAGGAATCTCTAAAAATGATGAATCAACTTGATTCATCTATTGACAAATGTATACAAAATATGCGTCAGTATGTAGGAGAACTGGCGTCTGTTTAGCATAATATTACAAAAAAAAATTAATATAAGCAATATTGTGAAATTGTAAGAATAAACAAATTTCGTAGTTTCTGACGGTTAGAGAAAAGGGGATCTTCATGTTTGCATTCTCTTCTGCGTTTCTCAATGATAGCTCGGTATGAAGGTAGTGTGCTGGTTTACTATGCAGAGGGTCAAAAGATCGAAAAATCTAACATGCAAGATAAAGACTGAAGAAAGAATAATGTATCGTAGAAGAACATTTTCCAGGGTGAATTTTTGACGCTGAATTCGATTAACAACATCAGAAAATGTTTTACCAAGGTTAAAGACATGTTCATATAATAGGGCTCAATGTACTTATACAAGACATTGGGGATCTTAAAATTATGGGGCTATTCAGACTATTTTCTCAGCATAAAAAACTGTTGAGAAATGCTGAGAAAACCTATACAGAAACCACAAAAAAGTGTTGAGAAAGTCCCATTTCTAAGCATATTACAGTAGCAATTTTCGTAAGACCTAAACAAAAACTTCATGCGCCTTTAGTTTTATTCGTACTGTAGCTGTTAAAAATTCGAATTAAAGGCGCAGCTATTTATTTGTTGTTCGCTTCCAAAACGAAGGGCTACAATAAGATGAAAACATTAAAGGGACATGTCGTTTTCGTTTAGGTCTTGCAAAGAAATGAGGTGCTGAGAAAATAGAGTTTCTCAACACTTTTTCGTAGTTTCTGTAAAGGTTTTCTCAGAATTTCTCACCAGTTTTTTATGCTGAGAAAATTTATTTTTTCTTGTTGAATTTCGATAATTTATTTTTTCTTGTTGAAATTCGAAATTGTACGATTATTTTGCGTCGAGAAAAATCGTACACGAAGTATTTTTGATTTTTTTCAAGTAAAAAAGAAAATTAAACAAACGTTTTTTCTTCACCTAGATTTCAGACTGAGGCTTAGTGAAAAATAGCTAAACTTCATAAAATTGAATAGAATAAATGAGAAAAAAATATTTATCAACATTTGCAAAAGCTTACAACATCCGGGATTCCCAAGCCGTCTCCGATCCAAGTACTAACCGGACTCAACGTTGCTTAACTTGCCAGATCGGACGGGATGGCGTGTATTCAACGTGATATGGTCGTAAGCGAATGCGAATACACACAATCGTCATGACTAGACAGACAGTGTTGGGTCGCTACAACGTGTGGGTATAGCACACAACCAAAACATTAATGAGATTTGCATGTGTGTATCGATAAGAGAGAAGGGAGAGATAAAAAAGTCGGTTTAATTACCCAGTTTTGAGGTATGCTTTCCGAAAAATGACCCATTGGTGTCGTTTGTTGTAATTTTGAGCCAGTCTTCCTTTTTGGGAAAGACAAAATGTTTTTTTTTTTTTGAAAAGGGTACGCCAAAATTTATCTCCAGGAAAGGTATCAAATATATAAGAAATTTTTTTGTTAACATTTAGTGTATATTATGATGTATATTGATTGGTGTAATTGGGATATATTGTCACCTTATAATCTACAATTTTTTTGAATAATATTTATCGACATTTTATGGATATTTTTTAGGTCGGTTTTGAGTGAAACAGTAGGCGTTTTACTAAGCTTAAGTTGAGTAAGGAAATTGTAAAAAATTCGATTATTCGTTGAATTTTGAAGAAAAATCGTACAGGTCACTTAAAATAAGATAATTTCTTTTTTCTTGTTGAAATTCTGAACTTCGAATTTTTAAATTTTCATGACTACAGGGGTTCATATTGAATATATTTTATTATATACAAAGAATAATACAAAGAACAGTGGAGTGAACGAATTGTGGGGATTACAAAGTTTGAATTCTCTTCTCTTGAGTCGGCATTTCGTTTCTGATGACTTGTGACAAATCGCTTGATTTTCCAGGAATTGACGCGTTTCTTCGAAATCTTGATTCATGAGCTCATCCCAATTGATATTGTCGAGTCCTTCCAAGTTCAGTATACACAATGTTTTCCTTATCATTATGGTATGTTAATGATATGTTTGCCATCTTTTATATTTCTCGATTGGTATGAAGGTTGTGTGTTGGTTTGTCGTGCGAATGGTGAGGGGATCGAGTCATGATGAGGGCTACACTTTTTTGTTTTGTGTTGTGTACAGGGTGTTCAAAATAACATATTACACGACAACATATTTGAAGACCATATCTTTTTAATACCAGTGGCTGAGTGTCTTCATGTAATGGTGCTCGTCGGTTCTAATGAGCTCAACATTCTTTGAGCATCGCGGATGATCAAGTTCAGAAAATCGTGATGAACCGAACATTTTCATCCAACTCTTACGGGAAAAGCAAAAAAAAAAACTTTTAAATGAGTTAAACTAAACTTCAGTTCAAAATGAAAATTCAGATTACTATTGATATTCAGAACATTGCCAGTTCTTCATAGATTCTGATCACCTTTGATTCAAAAAAATATTTTCACTTTGAAATGTTAAAAAACCAATAACTCTATTATATAAAAATAAAAATAGAGATTTGATTCATAAAAGAGACGCAGAGAAAATGAATGAGTGTGCACCTTTCCCTGCTTCACAGAAACAAGTCAACTGCCATCAGACTGACACATTTTTGTTAGCGTGTTTTCCGTATATAGGTTATTTCGTAATTTCTCCTAAAATGTATTTTAACTGCATTTAGACTGCAGTAATTTTGTTTTTTTTTAGTTATTTTTTTTTCTAAATCTGTATCTACACTACAGAAATATTTTTATTTTTCATCTTTAAATCTGTATCTATACTACAGAAATCTAGTTATTTTTTAATTCTAAATCTGTATCTATACTACAGAAATGTATTTATTTTTTAAATTTTATTTTATTTTTTTTGTTTTCAACGAAGGATGATATTTATTCGGTGAGTATTTAGGGGAAAAATAGGTAGATGTTCTCTGAATTTTCCAAAATTAATTCATATCTATCAATAAGCATGGCCTAGAAAAAAGGAAAAAAAAGGTCGACAAGTTTTTTTGCCATGACCTCTAAGGAAATTTTTGTGAATGAAAAGTTGAAGCATTTTTTCTTAACTTTTGAATTTCTAAATTTTATAGGATTTGTTTAGTCCCCAACTTTTTTTTTAAATGGATATTCTATAAAGTTTCAAAAGTTTGCATTTACACCGAATGTAAATCATTAATATTAAATCATATTTTTTCAGTCGAATGCCAACCAGATTGTCGCGCCGAGAAATTCAAAAACCAAAAAGACAAAAAAGGATTTATCCCAAGACTCGGGATTGTGGCAAGAAGGGAAACGGTCACAGCGAATCACACCACACAGCGAATCCTCGAGTGAGTTAAAAGCGAAATTATGGGTTATGTTTAAAACTATGAAATAAAAGGAATCTCCTCAAATTTAAATTGAAAACTTCTAACTTACGATTGGGATCTTTAGATTATTCTGGGACCTTTATATTATTCTGGGACCATGTGGTTATTCTAGGACCTATATTTTTTCTGGGACTTTCATATTATAATGGGACCTTTATATTATTCTATGAGCTTCATATTATTCTAGGACCTATATTTTACTCAGGGACCTTTATATTATTCTGGGACGTTTATAATATTTTGGGATGTTTATATTATTCTGGGACGTTTATAATATTTTGGGATGTTTATATTATTCTGGGACCTTTATATTATAATGGGACCTTTATATTTTTCTAGGACCTTTATATTATTCTAGGACTTTCAGATTATTATGGGACCTTTATATTATTCTAGGACCTATATTTTACTCAGGGACCTTTATATTATTCTGGGACGTTTACAATGTTTTGGGATGTTTATATTATTCTGGGACCTTTATATTATAATGGGACCTTTATATTATTCTGGGACTTTTATATTATTCTAGGACTTTCAGATTATTATGGGACCTTTTTTATTATTAAGGGACCTTTATATTATCTTAGGACCTATATTCTACTCTGGGACCTTTATAATATTCTAGGACCTACATATATTTCACTCTGGGACCATTTGTATTATTCTGGAACCTTTGCATTACTCTGGGAGTAACATATTATTCTGGGACCTTTATAATATTATGGAACCTTTAATCCCAGAAGTTAATTCCCAATGTTTTCGAAACAACGAAATTTGCCGATGGTTTTTCGTATTTCTGTTTTTGGCGGAGACATTTCTGAACATGGTTCCGATTTTCAAAAACTCAGTCCAAACTTTCGAAATTACGAACAAAAATTAATATTTCAGAGATGAAATCGTTGCCGAATATGTTGGCGAAGTTGTGTCGAACAAGGCAACAAACATGTCTATTTATTCGACATTAGAATTTATGAAATCGACGCAACAATGATGGGAAACAAGGCGAGATACATCAATCATTCAATTGTGTGAGCTTGAAATGGAAGGTACCGAACACACCTGGAAACATCCCACGGATCGTGATTGTGGATGCAGGAGTTATCGAAAAAATCCAGAGACGAGTAAACCAAAGAAATCCACATGTATCTTCTAAATAACCTATTTTTCAGATAAAAATAACAATACTGAATATAAACTTCAGTACTTCATACATTAATCAACCACTTCTCATCACTTTGGTGAATCGTCACGCCAGCAATGAACGAATGACTGGCTTAAGCAACAGGCAATGGAGAAGGATTATCACCAAATCAGTCTTGTTACAAATTTTTATGAATAAATTCATTTTGCTGGATGATCTGGGTTTAGAATTTTATGTTGAATACTTTCAGGAAAATTCAGACTTTTTCTGGGATTTTTAGTGTATGTGGCTGACAGAACCAGGCGAAGAAAAGTTGCGCAATTAGTACATTGACTGGTTTTATTATACTTGGAGCACTAGATGCACAGATGTTTTAGTGTATAATATATTATACCATACTATGGTCGGCAGAACTAGATAAGTTGGAGATGCGCAATTGATACAACAATCATATATTTTATTATATTTGGAGCAACAGATGCACAATTGAGCAAGGGATAGTGTTTGTGCAGGAGGGACTCTATTCGATTTTTTTTGCCCACAAAACAATTGCGCGAGGAGAAAAAAGAGTGTCCCTCTACTTATAAAACAGTTATCTTACAAACCATCAAAATGCACCAAAATTTCACTTTGCCTCGATTCCTGGACAAAATCAGTATCAAAAAATTTGTTTGTGATAACTGTAATAGATCAAAATGTAGAAATCTCTTACTAAAATTCATTCGAAGTTTTTAAATAAAAAATTCATAGATTCTGATCACTTTTGATTCAAAAAAACATTTTCGCTCTGAAATGTTAAAAAGCAATAACTCTAAGACACAAAACTGAGAGATTCATAAAAGAAACACAAACAACTAGAAAATGAATGGTTCTTGCAACGCTTATTTATCATCAATGTCGACCCTGACGAGTTTCCCTGTGAGTTGACATAAAAATATAAAATATTAGTTGATAGCTGATATTTATATTCAAAATATTGCCGGTTGTTCATAGATTCTGAATATATATGATTCAGAACATTATGTTCCTTTTGAAATATAAAAAACCCAAATAAATGAACAAAAAAGGTCGTCCCTGCCGAGTGTCCCTGTGAGTTGACATCAAAATATAAAATATTAGTTTATAGCTGATATTTATATTCAAAATATTGCCGGTTGTTCGTAGATTCTGAATATATATGATTCAGAACATTATGTTCCTTTTGAAATATAAAAAACCCAAATAAATGAACAAAAAAGGTCGTCCCTGCCGAGTGTCCCTGTGAGTTGACATCAAAATATGAAATATTAGTTTATAGCTGATATTTATATTCAAAATATTGCCGGTTGTTTGTAGATTCTGAATATATATGATTCAGAACATTATGTTCCTTTTGAAATATAAAAAACCCAAATAAATGAACAAAAAAGGTCGTCCCTGCCGAGTGTCCCTGTGAGTTGACATCAAAATATAAAATATTAGTTTATAGCTGATATTTATATTCAAAATATTGCCGGTTGTTCGTAGATTCTGAATATATATGATTCAGAACATTATGTTCCTTTCGAAATATAAAAAACCCAAATAAATGAACAAAAAAGGTCGTCCCTGCCGAGTGTCCCTGTGAGTTGACATCAAAATATAAAATATTAGTTTATAGCTGATATTTATATTCAAAATATTGCCGGTTGTTCGTAGATTCTGAATATATATGATTCAGAACATTATGTTCCTTTTGAAATATAAAAAACCCAAATAAATGAACAAAAAAGGTCGTCCCTGCCGAGTGTCCCTGTGAGTTGACATAAAAATATAAAATATTAGTTTATAGCTGATATTTATATTAAAAATATTGCCGGTTGTTCATAGATTCTGAATATATATGATTCAGAACATTATGTTCCTTTTGAAATATAAAAAACCCAAATAAATGAACAAAAAAGGTCGTCCCTGCCGAGTGTCCCTGTGAGTTGACATCAAAATATAAAATATTAGTTTATAGCTGATATTTATATTCAAAATATTGCCGGTTGTTCGTAGATTCTGAATATATATGATTCAGAACATTATGTTCCTTTTGAAATATAAAAAACCCAAATAAATGAACAAAAAAGGTCGTCCCTGCCGAGTGTCCCTGTGAGTTGACATAAAAATATGAAATATTAGTTTATAGCTGATATTTATATTCAAAATATTGCCGGTTGTTCGTAGATTCTGAATATATATGATTCACAACATTATGTTCCTTTTGAAATATAAAAAACCCAAATAAATGAACAAAAAAGGTCGTCCCTGCCGAGTGTCCCTGTGAGTTGACATCAAAATATAAAATATTAGTTTATAGCTGATATTTATATTCAAAATATTGCCGGTTGTTCGTAGATTCTGAATATATATGATTCACAACATTATGTTCCTTTTGAAATATAAAAAACCGAAATAAATGAACAAAAAAGGTCGTCCCTGCCGAGTGTCCCTGTGAGTTGACATCAAAATATAAAATATTAGTTTATAGCTGATATTTATATTCAAAATATTGCCGGTTGTTCGTAGATTCTGAATATATATGATTCAGAACATTATGTTCCTTTTGAAATATAAAAAACCCAAATAAATGAACAAAAAAGGTCGTCCCTGCCGAGTGTCCCTGTGAGTTGACATCAAAATATAAAATATTAGTTGATAGCTGATATTTATATTCAAAATATTGCCGGTTGTTCGTAGATTCTGAATATATATGATTCACAACATTATGTTCCTTTTGAAATATAAAAAACCGAAATAAATGAACAAAAAAGGTCGTCCCTGCCGAGTGTCCCTGTGAGTTGACATCAAAATATAAAATATTAGTTTATAGCTGATATTTATATTCAAAATATTGCCGGTTGTTCGTAGATTCTGAATATATATGATTCAGAACATTATGTTCCTTTTGAAATATAAAAAACCCAAATAAATGAACAAAAAAGGTCGTCCCTGCCGAGTCTCCCTGTGAGTTGACATCAAAATCAAAGTTCATCAAAGTTGACACTAAAAAAATCGCTGGAAAATCATTGAATACTAACAAAAATCAGATGGTATACTGTACTAGGGTAACTTTTTGTCTTTGATATGTCTAGACAGTTTGTTTTGCACAAAAATGAAAAATTATAGCATTTTCAGCAAATTTGCATTTTTGTTCTACGACAAAAAGAAATGAAAAACTGACAGATAAAATTAATAATAAAATACGTGAAAATATTACGTGGACTTGTTTTCATTCCGTTATTCTCTTTCTTTTTTTGCAAAGAATTTCCATGTTCTGAAATTTTCAGCCTAATTTTGTGGTTTTTGAAGAAAACAAACATTCCAGTGTTTTTTCTCCTGCTTAATTACCCAATAGATAGGCCCTAGACCTCAAAATCGCTGGTTTTCTCACTTTCTAGCTTAAAAATTTGGAGCTGAAAATCGCCATCGAGAATTGCGTTTCACAAAAATGAGAAAAATGAGGTTGATCAGCGTCCAAAGATCTATCGAATGATACAGGTCTCTTCAAAAACTACAAATTTTTCACAACGTTCTCTTGTTAGTAAGTACTGTTTGAAATTTGCTCCAAAATTAAACAAAATTTAGAATTTTCCTTTATCCTTTTTTAATGTATGTATAAATGTTCTTACGATCAACATTTCAAGATTATTTACCAGTTTCTCTTCTTTCAATCTTAAAAATCAATTGAGTGTCAGTTAGACCCTTATAGAAATTCCTTTTGATTTTCACATTTTTCTCTCAAAAAATGAATCATTGTAGTTTCGAAATATTGTTTATGATAATTTTTTCGTGATATTATCCAACAAAAAATACGCCAACTCTGTCCAAATACTGACTCATATCGTGCATCTTTGTCAATATGTGATTCATCATTCTCGAATTTCTTCATTCGTTTTCGGGTGATGATCCTGTAAATAATGCTTCACTCTATTTAGACTAGAGTAATCCTATTTTTATTGATAAACTTGTGACAATGACCAGGTTAGTTTTAGTTTTGCTTTTATTTATGACAAACATATGAGAACTGCTTCGAGACAACCTTTTACGTGGAAGGGAATTTTTTCGATTTCAAAAAATCAGAAAAATCGGAAAAACTGTATAGATGATTCTACTGGAAGCCTTCTATGTAGTTCTAGAAAATTCTGAATTTTCAACAAAATCAATGATTATTTTCTAGATGTTATCAGGATTAAACTTTAAAAAAAGTAGAATTCTGGAAATCTGAAATCAATTCAGAAAAAGATCATTTTCGAAATAATCTTCTTGAATTTAGGCTCTCCAATGTTCAGGGTTATGGGGCGTCCAAACGTCAAAAAAAGTTAAGAAATGTCCGAAAAATCCTGTCCAAATCGCTTAAAAAAACTACCATTTGAATTAAAGGGACATAATGATTTTCATTGAGAAAAATTTGCCGGTCTGCTGATAAGTCACGTTTCGCACTTCATAAAAATACAGAAATTCAAAAAATTTGTTGGTCCACTGTAATGTCACGCTTCAAAATGAGCATACATGTCAGTCTAGATATTTTTTTGTTGTTTTTCAGAAAAAGTAAACAATCTATCGAATTTCATCAAATGCAAAACGTGACATTGGCACAGTGAAAAAAAAAGTATTTTTTCTTCAGAAAAAATTAGTTACGGACTTTCCCAAAATAAAAAACATGTTTCTGCAAAAATGGGAGGAGTTTGTCGCGTCTGAAAATGGCAATGGTCCGCACACTAAATATGCGCTCTTGCCGCACAGTTTTCGGGAGAATATTTTCAAAAATTTTAAAATATTTCGTGATATTATTGGCTAAATATCCGCAAACTCGTTGATTTGGTGTGGAAAATAAAGAATATACTTCGATTTATAACCAATACACTGATATCTTTCTCCAAAACTGTTCAGATTACACATAAAACGTTATTTTTCCATTTTTTTGCCGAATTTTGTGCAACATGGAATATTCTTTCTGTCAGGTCGTAAAATGTGCCAGTTTATGTTATGCCAGTCTCTTCCACTTCCCACAATGACTTCTTTTTGCCTTTTAGTCTTATTTACACTCAACTGGAACAAGAAAACAAAAAAAAGTTAATTTTAAATTTCGCGCAATTGTGTGCAAACACCGCCTTAAAAAACCGCGGTAAAAAAATATACTTTTTTTGCCTGTGATTGGGGCAGACCGGCAGAATTTTTCAACAAAAATCATTATGTCCCTTTAAATCGAATGGTAGTTTTTTGAAATGATTTGGACAGGATTTTTCGGACATTTCTTGAAAATTTTTGACGTTTGGACGCCACATTAGTGGGAAGACATCAAGATTTTTTCATTGCTCGAAAAACTTCACAATCTAAAAAATTATGTGCTAGTGCTATTTGTTTATTTTTCCAGCTTTTAATACCTGCCACATTGGGTTCAATTGGAGCTGTTACATGAAGCAATGTGCAAAACTGAACGAAAATGTCGAGAAAATCGAGAACATTAATTTGGTAATGGAACTAGGCCGACGATATTGCATGGATGAAGTCGTATGTGAATGATTTTTGTGAGTTATGAAACTAGGAAAATGAATTTTAAAAATCAAAGCTTTTGCAGTTGGTCACACCAATCCAGGATATTCGAACAGTGTTTTTTCTACACACACAGAGAGACATCGAAGCAAATTAAGTAAGTTGATGAAGTTTTTGATATTAAAGGTGGGGTAAATGGACTCGACAAGTTGCTCTTAAAAGAATGAGCACATTTTTTTTAGGTAAGACTCTCGAAGGATTTTTTACCGAAAAGTCTAGTATTCGAGAAAATTTCATTTGAAAAAAGAAATTTGGAAACTTCACACGTATATACGTTGAAAGTTATACGTTGAAAGTTTCCAAATTTTCAACTTTGAACATTTTTTTCTCGAATACTAGACTTTTCGGTAAAAAATCCCTCGAGAGTATTGCTTAAAAAAATGTGCTCTTTCTTTTAAGAGAAACTTGCCGAGTTCCTTTACCCCACCTTTAAATTTTTAAACCTTCCCGTTTTTCAGCACCAAAAACTGAACATGTGTCGACAATCAATCAAGCTGAACCATATGAAGAAAAAATGATTCGACCTCACCATCATAACAAACAAACCATTTGCGGATTATTGATTGATGTATTTTTGACATTTAAATGATAAAATCTGAAAATATGATATCTTGCATTCTATATACAACTATTGCAGAAAATTTCAATCTGAAACCTAGATGGTGCCAGATAATCAGAACACCTAACCAATTGGAAGAAAAAATTCTCTACTGAAATGCTCACAACTAAAGCTGTAAAACTGTCGAGGTTTTTTTTAATGGAAAAAGTTTGTTTGTTTTTCGAGTTCAGAAAACAATGATTTTTCGACAGCAAAACTTAAATTTGCAAAAATATACGACTAACTCTTGTATACATTTTTATTGATCACTATATTTAACCTATAGTAAAATAAATTTTTAAAAAATTATTTCATGTTTTTGGAACATACCCACACAACTAGAAAAAAGGTGAAACATATCAAAAGAAACAATTCACCTTGTAGATTTTAAAAGAAGCAAAATGTTTTCAAATTTCATATTTTGAAATGTAAAGATCCATCTTAAAATTTCAGTCGAAAATCTGAAATCAAAATTTCTTAATAATATTATTATTCAAAAAATTGCCGGAAATTTGTAGATTTAAATTATCTTTGAATCGAAAACAAATTTTCAATTTGAAATGTAGAAAAACCCGAATCAATGAAATGTTCTATCATCAAAGTCGTCCCTGTGAAGTGTCCCTGTGAGTTCACACTGAAAAATAAAATATTAGGTATTAATTGATATTTATATTCAAAATATTGCCGGATGTTCGTAGATTCTGATTATCTACGATTCAAAAAATTATTTTCATTTTGAAATGTAAAAAAACCAGAATTATTCAATAATTTCCTTCGATTTAAAGATAGAGAAAAAAGAGACGCAGACAATTAGAAAATGAATGGGTCTTGCAACGCGTCCCTGTCGAGTGTCCCTGTGAGTTCACACTGAAAAATAAAATATTAGTTAGTAATTGATATTTATATTCAAAATATTGCCGGTTGTTCGTAGATTCTGATCATCTGTGATTCAGAACATTATGTTCACTTTGAAATGTAAAAAATCCAGAATTATTCATTAATTTCCTTCGATTTAAAAATAGAGAGTATAATAAAAGAGACGCAGACAATTAGAAAATGAATGGGTCTTGCAACGCGTCCCTGTCGAGTGTCCCTGCGAGTTTTTGAAAATTCCGAAGAGGTTTTTTTAAAGTTTCAATGTCAAAAAATGTTAGTTAAAATGCTAAAATTGTTGACATATTATACATCAAAAGATAGCTGATGGTCTGTAGGTTATATGTAAGTGAGGTTCTGCAAAAAATGCCCACTTTGAAATGTAGTAAACCATCTGAAAAGATCATACTCTATAGTATTTTAGCTATTTATGATATCAGAAACACTCCTGAAAACCTAGTAGACACTGAAAACAATTTATTTCCAGCAAAATTTCATGTTTGAATTGTTGAAAAAAGAGACGCAGAACATCAGAAAAAGACGCTGGTTCCAATTTCTTTGCGAAAAATATCACAGAAATCAGATGGATGATTGAAGAATTAGCATGCTGAAATTATTAACATACAATACATAAAAATGTAGATAATTCCTAATGGATTCAGATTAAATCTGATTCATTTGAAAAGGTCCCATTTTGAAATGTAGAAGTCTCAGAAAAGATCATATCAAAAAATAAAATATTAGTTCATAAATGTTATTTATATTCAAACCATTGCCTGTTGTTCGTAGATTCTGAATATATATGATTCAGAACATTATGTTCCTTTTGAAATGTTTAAAAAAAACCCATAAGCAACAAAACATCTTTATTCGATATGAACCTAGAGAGTATAATCAAAGAAACGCAGACAATTCGAGAATGAATGGGTCTTGCAACGCGTCCCTGTCAAGTGTCCCTGTGAGTATTTGAAAATTCCAAAGAGAAGTTTGAAGGCGTTAAACTAATCGCTGTAATGCTGGGACAATCAGAAAAGGACGCCGGTTTCGATTTCCCTGCCAAAATTATCAGATATTTTAGATGGATGATTGAAGAATCATCATGCTGAAGTTATTAACATGCAATTCATCAAAATTTAGATAATTTCTGATAGATTCAGATTGAATCTGATTCATGTGAAAAGATCCAATTTTGAAATGTAGAAGTCTCAGAAAGGTTCACATCAAAAAATAAAATATTAGTTTGTAATTGACATTGATATTCATAACATTGCCGGTGTCTCATAGTTTCTGAATATCTTCGATTCAAAAATAAATTATCACATTGAAACATTAAAAATCTAGAATTCTTCAATAATTTCCTTCGATTTAAAAATAGAGAGTATGATGAAAGAGACGCAGACAACTAGAAAATGAATGGGTCTTGCAACGCGTCCCTGTCAAGTGTCCCTGTGAATTTTTGAAAATTCCAAAAAAAAAAGTTTGAAGGCGTTAAACTAATTGCTATAATACTGGAATTGTTGACATATGGTATATCAAAACACAGCTGATGATTTCTAGATTTCTTTGAACTACAAATCACCGAAAAATTCTCACTTTGAAATGTAGTAAACCATCCGAAAAGATCATAATATATAGTTTTTTTTTTGCTATTTATGGTTTCAGAAACATATCTGGAACCTTGAAGATACTGAAAATGAGTTATTTTTGACAAAATTCTAATTTTGAAATGCGAATATAAAAAAATGAATGGGTTTTGCAACGATCTATCAAAGTCGTCCTTGTCGAGTGTCCCTGTGAGTTTTCGTCCCTGTGAAAACCCAACGAGAAGTTTGAAAGCGTTAAAATGATAGCTATAATGCTTGAATTGTTGACATATGGTATATCGAAAGATAGCTGATGATTTCTAGATTTCTTTAAATTCCGATTCTGTGTAAAATTCTTATTTTGAATTGTAGTAAACCATCCGTCCCCTGTCCCTGTGAGTTGATATCAAAATATAAAATATTAGTTTATAGCTGATATTTATATTCAAAATATTGCCGATTGTTCGTAGATTCTGAATATCTATGATTCAAAACATTATGATCACTATGAAATGTAAAAAAAACCCATAGGCAACATAAAACTTTATTCGATATCAAATAAGAGAGTATAATAAAAGAGACGCAGACGATTAGAGAATGAATGGGTCTTGCAACGCGTCCCTGTAGAGTGTCCCTGTGAGTATTTGAAAATTTAAAAGAAAAGTTTCAAGACGTTAAAATAATAGCTATAATGCTGGGACAATAAAAATAGGACGCCAGTTTCGATTTCCCTGCCAAAATTATCAGATATTTTAGATGGATGATTGAAGAATCATCATGCTGAAATTATTAACATGCAATTCATCAAAATGTAGATAATTTCTGATAGATTCAGATTGAATTTGATTCATTCGAAAAGGTCCCATTTTGAAGTGTAGAAGCCTCAGAAAAGTTCACATCAAAAAATAAAATATTAGTTCATAAATTATATTGACTTTAAAAATATTGCCGGTTGTTCGTAGATTCTGATTATCTGTGATTCGAAAAAATATATTCACTTTGAAATGTAAAAAATCCATTTCCTCCGATTTAAAAATAGAGAAAAAATAGACGCAGACAATTAGAAAATGAATGGGTCTTCCAACGCGTCCCTGTCAAGTGTCCCTGTGAGTTCTTGAGAATTCTAAAGAGAACTTCCAAAGCGTTGAATTAATAGCTATAATGCTGGAATTGTTGAGATATGATATATCAAAAGATAGCTGATGATTTCTACATTTTTTTGAAATGCACTTCTATGGAAAAATTTTCATTTTGAAATGTACTAAATTATTTGGAAAGATCATAGTATATAGAACTTAGGTATTAATGATACCAAAAACATTCCTGAACCCTTATAGATAATGCAAATAACTTATTTCTAGCAGAATTTCAATTTTGTCCGAAGTCCGAATCATGACGATGAAAAGACGATTCAAAGAAAAGACGCAGATAATCAGGAAAGGACGCCGGTTTCGTTTTCTTTTTCAGAAATATCAAATATTTAAGATAGGTGATTGAAGAATTTGTATGCTGAAATTATTGACATATGATACATAAAAATGTATATAATTTCTTATAGAATCTGATTGAATTAGATTTACTTGACAAGGTCCCATTTTGAAGCGTTGATGTCCCAGAAAAGTTCACATAAAAAAATAAAATATCAGTTTGTAATTCACATTGATATTCAAAACATTACCCATGTCTCATAGTTTCAGAATATCTTCGGTTAAAAAATAAATTATTACTTTGAAATGTTAAAAAACTAAAATATACAATAAAAAGAGATGAACTGAAGAATCTACATTTTTTTATTAAGGGTGGCCCCTCGGATTTTTATGTAAAATGTCTGAAATTTTGATTTTTAGCTACTACACCTTATCATACAACTAAAAAAATTGAAATATCTTCAAATTGTGTCTTTCCTGCTGTTAATTTGTTCAATTTCCTTTCCATCTATTCTAATCATTTTTAATCCTCAAATGATTTTCCACTTCCAATTGTAGGAAAACACATAAATAATGCATATGAAAAAACGGAGCTATTGATTATGCAATAAATACGCTTTCTGTCTCCCAAACATTGACGCATTTTTTGTATACAGTTGTCCATATATGATGATTCACTTTTTTTATTGTTTGTTTTCTTCGACGTTTCTATCAATATCATTTCGCTCTATCTAAACTAGAGTATTCCTGTATTTTTTCAACTCTGTATTATTTTTTGCTATTTGAAACTTTAGTGCTATATTTTTCTGCGAACATATTGAAAAAGTAAGTTTGATTTAAATCTAGGAGACATCATATTTTCTTTTTTATTTTTAGCGGAGCTGGAGCTATATTTCCCGTCATGCTGAGCTATTTAAATTATTCAAAAAATAATTCTACACTCTATCTAGACTAGAGTAATACTATTTCTATTCACTATTCACTAAAATCTAAGGATTTGGAGGAAAAATCGATCTCGCGCAGCAAAACCAACAATTATAAATGCGGATCGAATCAACCAGGATGGTTCAAATCGCTGTGTGGAAATGCGTCCGTTTAAAATTGTAATGTGGGTAACTTCTTTTGGTTCATAAAATTTTTATTATCTACTGTGTTATGTATTTTCAAATCTCGGAAAATTTTGTTCGGGTTTCTTCAGAAAAAAGTTGTGCATACACTTGACGCGCACACGGTGACGAGAACTTGCGGTCAACCCTTTAATTTGAAAGGCACATTTTTCATAGTAAAATCTGCCAACTCCCATTTTCAAAAAAGATACATTTTTCTCGAAAAAAATGAGTCATCCAATTTCGAAATATTGTTTAATAAATGTTCGTAATTTTATCCAACAAAAACGACACCAGCTGTGTCCAAACACTGACGCATATTTTGTGCATCTTTCTCAATATGTGATTCATCATTCTCGAATTTGTCCATTCGTTTTCGTTTGATATTCCTGAGAACAATGCTGCATTCTATTTAGACTAGAGTAATCTTGATTTTATGTTTAAACTTTAAAATTGAACAGGTTAGTTTTGCTGTTGACTACATAAGTGCACTTTTGTATACAAAAAAAAAATCCACACTTGAAATTTTCAACTTTGACTTAAAATTTCTCGAATACCAGGCATTTTGGTAAAAATTCCCTTGGTGGTGATACTATTCCGAGGGTGCTCTTTCTTTTAAAAAATTAAAAAGTATACCTTCCCCCCCCCTTCCCTACACCCCTCCCTCTTTAAGTGTTAACTATAAATACTTCCAGGTTCAAACACAAGCCACATTGGGTACCATTGGAATTGTTGCAAAATGAACTGTTTTCGAATATCTAGAGAAAATCGAGAACATTTTTTTTCCAAATGAAACTGGACATATGACGTCGCATGGATGGAATCGTGTGTAAATGATTGATGTGAGTTATGAAATTAGAAAGATAAATTTTAAAGATTGAATTTTTTCAGATTGAGATTTGAGCCACACACATCATTTTGCACACAAAAAAGGTTAGGCATATCAAGTGAGTCAAGGAAGTTCCACAAATTGTATCAAAATTGAAATTTATCATTTTTAAGCTGCTTCAAACAAAACTGCGAATGTGTTAACGATCGAGCTGAAAAGTTTGGGACGAAAATTATTTGATCTCAATATATGAATAATTAGAAATAAATTCTGAGAAGCTGAAAATGTTTTTTTTATAGTTTTCTGCGCTATATCTGAACTATAGCAAACATTATATATTGAAAATTGTGCACCGATGAAAATTAAGTGAGTTCAGATATATTGTCCAAATCCAATAATATTCTATATATTTCAGAAGTTCTACATACTATATCTAAACTATAGTACTCTCACAAATAGTTAATTAATACGAGAAGAATTGTGACAGTCAGATTCTCGATATCCAAGTGCTACTGGTCATGCAACTTTTGCAGCTGGTATCATTCTAAAATGGCTATGGTAACCGAAAACACATACAAAAACATGTACTGATTTGTTTGTGGAACTATTGAACTAGATCTGAAATTAGTGCTCATTCAAAAGAAAATGACTTTATAAAATATGTGTATAATAATAATAATAAATCTGTTTCTATAAAACTTTGTTATACATGTATGTACATGTCTAGCAGTGTTCCGAATCGGGCGGATTTACGGATGAATTCACGAAACAAAAAATCCACAGTCAAATATTTGAACACAAGATGATTCCCATAGTAATCCATTTTTTCTTTTTTATTTTTTGATCGAGTGAGAATGGATCCCAACTTAAGTCAGAAAAAATCTTGGACCAACTGATCTACCCGGATCGGACCCATTTTAATTCGGCCCGACAAGTTTCAATCCGGATCATGATCCGATCCGTTATTGATCCGTTTCATTCGCTCCGGATCATGACTCGATCCGATTTTGATCCGATCCATTTTTAATCCGGATCGAAACAAAAAAATAAGTGGAAAAATATTGTGACGTGAAAACCATTTTTTTTAAATTCATTTCTACTTTTTAATTCGTTTCATTTTTTAATGCGTGAAATTTATTTAATCAATGCATTTCGAAAAAAAAGGTCACGAAATTTGATCCGGATATTGACCGGATCGAAAAGGTGACCCGGGTTGATTGGATCGGATCAGAATCGGATCGAGTCACGATCCGGATCAAATAGAACGGATCAACAACGAATCGGGTCGTGATCCGGGTCAAATTTTTCATTGGAATGGAATCGGGTCATGATCCGGGTCATTCCGAAACGGATCGAGAGTCTAATTTCACAGAATCGACTTTTCTTGAAACCGCAAAACTCATTTAAGAGCACACATGTTTTTCTCTCGTATCTACTATAGATTTTTGGCACACGTGACCGAATCATGGGATTTTTTAGTACCAAATCGGATTTGTACGATCCGGATCGGAACCCTGATGTCCAGTACCAGATTTGTTGCACTCTGCAATAGTAGTGCATAAATAACGTGACCTTGTCGGTCACTAATACTGCCACGTCAAGGATGTCGTCAACTGCCACGTCATATCAGATCAATTAGACACCTATTTAAGAAGCACGACAGAAGCCAGTATTGAGCTATTCCTCTCTCACATCTCTCTATAATAAAGTCTTACTAATACCATTGTGTTCTATTAATGTTACACGCCTCAAAGCTGTAACAAGTGGCGATCAGGATGAGATGACTCGAGGCGGCAAAACAAAATGCACCAGCCAATTATCAAGGTTATGCTGCCACAAAGACGACTATGTCGCCCGCATCATGTTGTATCGATTGGCACCGATCAACCAGATTCCTGCGGTACAAAGAT
The DNA here is from genome assembly GCA_900536415.3 of Caenorhabditis sp. 38 MB-2015. Lineage (NCBI taxonomy): Eukaryota > Metazoa > Nematoda > Chromadorea > Rhabditida > Rhabditidae > Caenorhabditis > Caenorhabditis quiockensis. Next base: position 7,497 of record LR550843.1, on the reverse strand, counting down.
GTCAATTAAAAGACCACAATATTGCATCAATGCCATCAAACGTCGACCACACGAATCCTCTATGTTATCTATGAAGTAAGGGAAGTGTGCACAATGCCAAATATCAAATGCATAATTGTCGACTACACGGACCTGCTATTCTATCCATGAGGTAAGGGAAGTGTTGCACTCTGCAATAGTAGTGCATAAATAACGTGACCTTGTCGGTCACTAATACTGCCACGTCAAGGATGTCGTCAACTGCCACGTCATATCAGATCAATTAGACGCCTATTTAAGAAGCACGACAGAAGCCAGTATTGAGCTATTCCTCTCTCACATCTCTCTATAATAAAGTCTTACTAATACCATTGTGTTCTATTAATGTTACACGCCTCAAAGCTGTAACAAGATTTCAACTAGTTGTTAAAAATCGAAAAGGTATAATTATGTAATTTGATTTTAATAGGAAGTACTGTATAGAATATAGAAAATTTGATAGTATTTAAAAAAATCTCTCATATTTTTACGACAAAAAGAAATGCGTCAGTGCTAGGAAACAGCTGGCGTCTTTTTTTTTGGCCTGAGAAAATATTTGGATATTGAAATAAAATGGCTGTATTTTGATGAAGAATTTTGTAAAATTCTATGATAATCCAGTATTATTTTTCAACCTCAAAAAAATTTGAAAATATTAAAAATGAAATATAACATTTTGAACCCGGCCTAATTATAACCATTTTTAAAAAATAAGCCTAAAATATTCATTTTCATAATTAAAAAAAAAAAAAATCTCGGCAAAAATTAGAATTTTCCAAAAAGCTCGGCCCCAAAACCGAACTTTCGCGCAGTTTCTCGAGAATTTAGATTTTTTGAGTCAAAATTTGAATTTTCAAATTTCAAATTTTGATCTTCATTTTTTTTTTGCTTGATTTCGAACCTATGCCGCCACATGATAAAATTTATGTTAAAAATGCGAAACAAGCCCGATTCACTAAAAAAAATCTGAACATTCAAAAATTTCTATAAAATTTTTATGTTTTCACGCAAAATTTGAGTCGATTTCTCACTATTTTGTTGACATTTTTCTGTCGACTTTTTGGAATGAATGAATATTTCCAGTGTTCTTTTCGTTTTGAATAACCCTTTAGTACTCTTATTCTATTGAAAACATAAATTCGAAGACACATTTCAAGTTTTCAGAGCAAACTGTGAGCGCAATTTTCAGCTTTCCGTGCGGAGCTCAGCGAAAGTTAGATACAGGATGTTGAAAAACTGCATCAGATGGCACAGGTCTTCTTCTAAAATCCGTTAACACCCTCATGAGAGTCCCAAATTCGAGAAAAAAACAGTTCAAACAACTTCATAACAAGTCATAAAACAGAGGCAGTCAAAACTGGATCAAAAACAGTCCTAACTGAACAAGCATTAACTGTCCCATCAACAATGATACTGACATTACTGTACTGATCCTCTGTGAATGCCAAAGTACAATCCGCGCAATCCACATTTTGAAATATTTGATATTTTTGCTCTTCTTCATCACCATCAGTATACGGAGCAATATAACAATTATCTGAGCAATAAGTTTCAATAATAGTTTTCGCGTTTGTCGCTTTCATAGAATCATTATACACTGGTGTCAGAGTTGATAATAATTCATAAGAAGTATTGTTTCTTGTAAGAATCATGGATATAGCGAGAACAGGCAAAAGTAGAAGTACTAGGAACATCCTCAAAAATAACCAACACAAAATGAAGATTTTTTTCTTTTCTTTTTTTTTTTGAAAAAAAAAACATTTCTGTACATGATGTATGGCTAAAAATAATGGCAAAAAATGTATGTAATTTCTGGTAACCAGGAGAAAAAAAAACTTCTTAGTTAGCAACCGACAATTCAAGGGTTATGTGCATAGTACTACGTACTACGAGGAAAGACATTTTTCAGGGTTTTCAAAATGTTTTCAAAAAACCGAATTTCCCATACCAAAATGAAGTGGACTTTTGACATTTTTGGTCAATAAAGAGCCCCTGAGTCAATTTTTAGAGGAAGAGGTACATTTGAATAAAACATTTACACTCCTCTAGAACGAGACAATCTGAAATTATCTGGAATTTTGGCACTTGTTAAAGATCTATCTTACAAACAGATAACTATGCAATCTTTACCCCTTGAAATTTACACTGAAAAACAAAAAAATGCTCAAAAAACCATGAAAAACTAACAAAAATGGGATGCTATACTATAATCTAGGGTAACTTTTTGTCCTGAAAATATCTAGACAGTTTATTGTGCATAAAAATGAAAAATTACAGCATTTTCAGCTAATTTGCATTTTTTCTTCCATGACAAATAAAATGAAAAACTAACAAACAAAAATAATAATGAAACACGTGAAAATATACTTTTTTTCATTTCTTTTTTCTGTTGCAAAGAACTTCCATGTTCTGAAATTTTCAGCCTAATTTTTGAACAAAATAAATATTCCAGTGTTCTTTTTCGTACTTGATTACCCTATAGTCAGGCCCTAGCCCTCAAAATCACTTTCAAACAGGTTTTCTAATTTTTAGCTGAAAACTTTGGAGCTGAAATTGCGTATCGAGAATTGAGCTTGACAAAATCTGAATACAGGACGTTAAAATATACGGAATATTGCTCATTGCAAATCTACATATTTTTTGAAACCATCCCCTTGTAAACAAGTTCATAAAAATGATTTATTTTTCTCAATTTCAACATTTTGAACGTCTTTTTCTTCAGCCAAGTAAGTTGCTACCATGCAGTAGAAGTATGTGCTCATATATCCAAGCAAGCGAGGGTCTCCTTTGTGAAATTCCATTCCAGATCCCTTGCGAGTTGTCCGGTTGGGAGTTTTGCCAGTCAGAAATCATCATGGTGTTCGGATAATGTTCGGATATGGATACGGATAATGATATGGATAATGATATGGATAATGATATGGATACGGATAATGTTCGGATGTTCGGATAACAAGTTCGGATCTGCAAAATTACCCATAATACATACATTGTTAAAAAAAAACTAGGCTAACTGACCTTAAATATGAACAGCTTGACGGCATGATTTCCGGTGATTGGAATAGATTGTTTAGTTGATGATTATTAAAGTACTGTAGTCTAGATACAGTAAACGAGGAATGTGTAGAATTCAGAACATTGGGAGATTTCTGAAAAAAATGATATTAAAAGTGTGAAAATGAATCTGAAACTCACAATTTTAGATATGATGGAAGTGAAGAAAGTGTAGCACTTGTTTTTCAGCGCGTGGTTGGACCTGCAAAACTTCCTATGATATTTTGTAAAAATCGCCTGACTGGCCTTATTATGAATAGTTCCTTGGAGTACTGTAGTTTTCTTGGAGTACTGTAGTTTAAATACAGTAAACTAGGAAAATATAGAATTCAGAAAATATTGGAAGATTTCTGAAAAACAGGGTATCCTGAAAGGGCGAAAATGGATCTGAAACTCACAATTTTAGATATGATTGAAGTGAAGAAAGTTAATCAAATGTTTATTGAAGTCCGGCTGATTTGAGGGCTGGAAATTTTTCAGATTTTTGGTTATTTTCCAAAATACCCTGAAACTTACTCATTTTCTCATAATCCAAGGCGAACGTTTCTAGTAAGCCAACGGACAAATGAATAATTTCAGAAAAATTCACATTTTTAATAAAATTTAAATAAAAAATAGTAGATTACTGTAGTCTAGATACAGCAAAATGACAAAATGAAATGAATTCACATGTCAACTAAGAATGAATTAATCATAGAAAATGGGCGTCTTTTTGCTGTTCTTTCTTTAGAAACAGTTCAATGTTAATTGGGAAGAACATTAAAAAATGACTGGGTTGGTTGTGTTCAAAACAAGCAATTTTTGCCATTGGGTTACTGTAGTTTCAGTTTTACGGTCTGAAAGTTATTGAAACTGGTTTCTGAAACAAAAAAAATAAGGTAGATCTGTAGAGAAACAGCTGTGAAAAACGTGGTTTGAAAAAAAATGATTCTGAAATTGACTTTGATCGGAAAGTAAAGTTTATTTTGAGCTTCTAGAGTGCCCAATTCAACAACTGGTTGAAGACATATTTACAAAAAAGAGGTCTGGATTTTTTTTTTTTCGAATACTGGTTCAACATAACCAAGGTTCAAACAATTGCATACACTCTTTTTTAGAAGTATTTTCGGTTGTTCATGTTATACAGGCAACTCCTCAATTCTGGGACCCTTTTAATGTTTTGGGACCAGGGACCTGTATAGGTACTAACATCTCTTTTTCGCATGAAGCTTGTATTTTTAATACAATCCCCTTCTCTTTTTCAAAACAAGGAAATCTGAATAATAATTTATTTATAAATAAAAAATACATAAAAAGATATGCTCCATTTTGCGAATAAAGTTGAATTTTCACCTTGTGTTCCTCTTTTGAAAGTCAACGGCAAAGCTCAGAAGTTGTTGTTACATTGTAGCTTCGGACTTCTGAAAACCTTCTTTTTAATTCGCCAAAAAAAAACAGGCTCACTGACCTTAACAGTCATTAAAGACGGAATTTCACGATAATGATCTTTTTACGTTTTTAAGTTTCAAGTAGGAATAATTGTTGGAGTACTGTAGTCTAGATACAGTTAACAAGAAATGTGTAGAATTCGAGGATCTGGAAATTTTTAATTTATGATTTTTTTTGGGGGGAGGGGGGGGGAATAATCTTTACCCGATGTTCATTTTTTGGTTCGCATGAGATACAGGATCATTTTTCCAAAATGCACATCTGACGAATCGTCTGTATGAATACGTCTTCTTATGTTACATTCATTTTAGTTTCATTGGAGTACTGTAGTTCAGATACAATAACAAGGAATATGTAGAATTTTTTCTGAAATTTTGAATTTTACTGGGCAAAATGGAGATTTTCGATGAGAAATATGTCATTTGATAGGTATTTGAAAGCTGATCAACATCCCGTATTCAGTTTTTGACAAATGCAATTTTGAACTTTCAATTTTTAACCTTTAAACTCACACTGAAAAACGAAAATTACTTGAAAAATGATCAAAAAATCACAAATATCGTATAGTTAGCTAGACTATAGGTTGAGTTTCAACCTTATCAGTTTTAGAACATTAGTTCCATATAAAAATTAATAATTCTAGAATTTTCAGAAAATAATTCTAGAATTTTCAGTGTTGTAACAATTTTATGAAAATGCACAAAAATATTAAAAAATTCACGTGAGAAATAATGATAAAATGTAACGTTTATTATTTTTTTTTTGGAAATTTGAAGTTTTCAGCAAAAAAGAGGGGTTTTTTTCATACTAGTTCTAGACACTAAATCTCAAAATTACCATTTTATAGCTGAAATTCGCAAATTTCGAATAACGTTTGGCAAAAATTGAATACATGATGTTGATCAGAGTTCAAAAATCTATCTAATGATATATTTCTCATCGAAAATCACTATATTTTTAGTGAAAAAAGTGAAAAATAACTTACATTTTTTTTTTTTAATTATTTTTTTTCCTTCTTGTGCAAACATGTTACTGACAATTTCGAAACTCTGAAAACATATTTATGAAATTTGCAGAAAAATACTTAAATACAGTACCTCGAAGCCTTCTTCTTTGAAAATATAACTGGTACTCAATTGATGACATCTGAAAATTATGAATTTCTTGAAAATCAAAAAAAAAAAGACTAACCTTGAAAGTTGTTTAGGAATTTTTAAAAACCTTTTCCTTAAAAGAATATAGAATTTAATAATATAAATAAGAACATCCGATTACTGTAGTTTAGATACAGTGAAAAGTTTACTTTTAACAAGTTTGGATTAACATGTTACTGACACTTTCCAAAATCTGAAAAAAAAATTCTTAAAAAATCACTGCGATTCTGAAAATTACAGTACCTCGACCCCTTTGTTCTGAATCTTGTAGTCCTCTTGAAGTACATATGTATCTTTAGCACTTCAGATCTTCTAGTACCATGTCCTTTCTGGAATTTTTTTTTAGAATTTCTGAAAAAAGCTCAAAAAAAAACCTTGTTTAACCTCTAAATAACTTGTCACCTTCCTTCCGACGAATTTTGCAGTGAATTTGAGGACTGAAAATTTGAAATCTTTTTTTTTATTCGAAATTTTACTCGAAACTCACTTTTATTCCCAAGAATATTTATAAAATAGTTATTACAACAGATTACTGTAGTCTAGATACACCATTTTTCGTTTTTTTTTTCGCGAAGAAGAAAAACGAAAAGATATAAATGAGAAAAAAAAGAGAAAAATTGAAGATGGGAGAATGAGGGAAAATGGGTGTCTTTTTTGTGTCGATGAAATAGTACAAAAAATTGAACATTGGTTCACAAGAGATTGTCTGCGTCTCTTATCTTTCTCACTCTCTATAACCCGGATTTTAAATGCAATTTTCCACATTTCAAAATTGAAATTTTGCAGAAAAAAACTTATTTTCGGTATCTTTAAGGTTTCAGGATATCATGAACAGTTAGAATTTTCTAATTTTGACCGACGATGATCTTTTCGGATGGTTTACTACATTTCAAAATGAGCATTTTTCAAATATTTGCAGTTCAAAAAAATGTAGAAATCATCAGCTATCTTTTGATATGCCATATGTCAACAATTCCAGCATTAAAGCTATTATTTTAACGCTTCGAAACTTCTCTTTGGAATTTCCAAAAACTCACAGGGACACTTGTTGCAAGACCCATTCATTTTCTAATTGTCTGCGTCTCTTTTATGAATATAATCTCTATCGAAGAAAGTTATTGAATAATTCTGGATTTTCCACATTTCAAAATGAAAATTATTTTTTGGGTCAAATATAATCAGGAACTATGAAAAACTGGCAATATTTTGAATATAAATATCAGCTATAAACTAATATTTTATATTTTGATGTCAACTCACAGGGACACTCGGCAGGGACGACCTTTTTTGTTCATTTATTTCGGTTTTTCTACATTTCAGAGTGAAAATTCTTGTTCAAATTATGGGTGATCAGAATCTATAAAAAACCGGCAAGATTTTGATTATTAATTATATTTATGAACTAATATTTTGTTTTTTCATGTAATCTTTTCCGAGACTCCTACATTTGAAAATTTTCAAATAAATTCAAGTCAATCAGAATCTATGAGAAATTATCTACATTTTGATGTATTGTATGTCAATAATTTCAGCACGCTAATTCTTCAATCATCCATCTGAAATCTGTGATATTTTTTCAAACAAATTGGAACCGGCGTCATTTTCTGATTGTTTATGTCTCTTTTTTTGGAGTTTTCGAAAAACTGACAGGGACACTCGACAGGGACGCGTTGCAAGACCCATTCATTTTCTAGCTGCGTCTCTTTTTTCTATTATTACATCAAAGAAAGTTTTTTTGTTGTTTACGCATTTTCTACATTTCAAAGTTAATATAATGTTTCGAATCATATATATTCAGAATCTACGAACAACCGGCAATATTTTGAATATAAATATCAGCTAT
>LR550842.1:0-42068 GCA_900536415.3 Caenorhabditis sp. 38 MB-2015 | reverse complement strand
GGGTGATTGCCTCCCTGACATCGAAGATAACAGATTCAATGTCTGTCATCTTGATGATTTTCTGAACTTTTCTGTTGAGAAATTTAAATTACAGATAGCAATTTATTAGAACTTGTTTGTTCACTTTTTGCCTTGCGGCTAACTGTCGAATATAACGACAATTCACTAAGTCCTTGGACTTATTCTTCAAGTCTTGAGACTTTTCTTTGGCCAGCGGCCTCTCAGTCAACGACTGGTTTACTCGTTTGCAGAACAAACGGCGATCCGAGGATCTAACTGACCTGTAGATCCTTTGTTGAATGAGGGTGATTCAGTAAGGTTTCTCCGAACCTTCTGAATCTGTACTTCAACCTTGAAGTTGTACCAGTTGAAAGTCAGTCCTGAAAAAATTGCAATTTCTCAGCGACTTACCAACACTACTAAATTGACCAATTCCCAGGGTATTGCCAGAACCCTTTATCTTCCGCACGCTAACTAGATTCGCGACTTCTAGAATACGTCCGATAGATGCACCAAATGTCTCGGTCGATGCACCAAATGTCTCGGTCGATGCACCAAATGTCTCGGTCGTTCGGTTGGTAGACTTGGTTATAATATGGTTTATTGGTTAAATAGCAGTTATTAATATGCACTTGTCACAACAACAACACAATTATTCAATATAATGACAGAGAGAGAGAGAAATGAGGATCGAATGGCCCTTTTATACCACCATAAGTGGGCGGGGCTTGTAGTCCGGAGGGACATATATCTTACCTATATACTAATTGGAAAGTTGCTTTTTGAAAAAATGTATGTTCGCGTTCATAAGTCAACTCTAACCCAATAAAAAATTCTCGGATCTGGACAGAACGTTTTACTTTTTTCTGTTCTCCAACTATTTTTAAGGAATAGTTTCTAGAGATGCGCGGTGTGAAATTAAACTTTTTTACATTGAAAAAAAAGTTCCAAAACGTTTAAAAATCCGAAACGTGACCTCTATAAAATTAGATGTGTTGTCGCTTTTTAGCATTTTTTTTATTTTGAATTATTGCTACTACTAGAAAAATGTGAGGATCTGAAAATGAATTCTATAGTAAGTTTTTGGGTACGGTGAATATACAGTATCGAGCAAAAGTTTATATACGGTTGGTTAAATTGTTATAACTCAGCTCAAAATGGGCCCCATATTTTGCACAGTTGTGCCTAAAGATTTCAGCAATGTGCTCCAGTTGTTGTAGAACTACATCTGGAAAAAAACAAAAATCTGAAAATTTTAATTTTTTAAAAAACAAACCTTATTATCCGGGGACTTTGGCTCATGTTTTTCAATGCTAAGAATTTTTTTCTGGCCCGGTAGAAACGTATCCCTAAAAGATTGAACAAATAAAATTTTTTTCGATTTTCAAAATTATTTTCTCTGAAAATACAGTGAAACTTCAAAAGTTTCAAGAGTGGTTGATAAACCTACTTCAAATTTTGGTGAAAGACGCGTTAATGCAATGCTAATTGGTCTCCAAAAAATTTTGAGAGAAACAATTTTTTTTTCGTAACATTGTGTTTGACCAAGTGGCTTGGCTAGAGAGAGCGAAACATGTATTTCTCAAATGTTTTTGTAATTTTGGAGATCAATTAACACTGCATTAACACGTCTTTTACCAAAATTTAGATAAGATTCATCAACTTTGAATCACCCCAGAAACTTTTGAAATTTCACTGTATTTTCAGAGAAATTAAATTTTCAGATTTTTGTTTTTCTAGATATAATTCTACAAAAACTGGAGCGCATTGCTGACATTTTTTTGCATACTGAAATAATGGAGGTAAATAAATCTGTTTAAATATTCAAACACATTTCGATTGCTAAAAAGTCCAACAGCTGAAAAAATAGGTTAACACCAAAAAAAATGGAAAGTTCATTTTGAATTGATGAACACTTTCTATGCAGTTGAAAAGTGATATGGTTTTTCACCGAAAGATTTAGCTTTTGGAAAACAAACCTCCAAATATTTCCATTTTCATGAAATTTGGAATTTTTTCTGGGCGTTTCCCAAAAAAATCAGATTTTTCAGTATTGTTTTTCATCGATTGAATATTTCCAAAAAGTTACATTCTACCTCATGAAAGAGCTAAACTTTTCTAATTTTTTCTCACTTCAAGAGGTCGATGAAATATCATTAACAAATTAAAATAGAAAAAAAAAACCAAAAACCAAAAACGTCCGGATTATTAGAGAGAAACATCTCAGTTTTCACCATTTCTCACAGTTTTCGAAGCGGAGGTCCTAAGTTTTTTCTGCGACTTCAGATGTTTTTTCACAAAAAAGAATCGCCCTATCTCGACACACTCAGAAGGATGACGACGGCGAAGCCGGCGTCGACCTTCTGGTCACGTATATAATAATTTAATTCAATAGTTGAAACATTTTTGACTGAAATGAATTCAAAACGTAGTTTTGTCAAAAATGTTTTGACTATGGAATTATATTATTTATTATACCGTTATAGGGTGTTCGGGTGATAGGTTTTTTGCTGATAGGATTTTAGGGCGAACACACACCACAGGCAAAAAAAAAGTATCTTTTTTTTACCGCGGTTTTTTAAGGCGGTGTTTGCACACAATTGCGCGAAATTCAAAATTAACTTTTTTTTGTTTTCTCGTTCCAGTTGAGTGTAAATAAGACTAAAAGGCAAAAAGAAGTCATCGTGGGAAGTGGGAGAGACTGGCATAACATAAACTGGCACATTTTACGACCTTACAGAAAGAATATTCCATTTTGCACAAAATTTGGCAAAAAAATGGAAAAATAACGTTTTATGTGTAATCTGAACAGTTTCAGAGAAAGATATCAGTGTATTGGTTATAAATCGAAGTATTTTCTTCATTTTCCACACCAAATCAACGAGTTTGCGGATATTTAGCCAATAATATCACGAAATATTTTAAAAATTTTAAAAATATTCTCCCGAAAACTGTGCGGCAAGAGCGCATATTTAGTGTGCGGACCATTGCCATTTTCAGACGCGACAAACTCCTCCCATTTTTGCAGAAACATGTTTTTTATTTTGGGAAAGTCCGTAACTAATTTTTTCTGAATAAAAAATACTTTTTTTTTCACTGTGCACACTGCCCGATTACATTAGTTGCTCTTTTTTACAACCCTAGAAAATATTTTCTTTTCGAAAATACCAAATCTCTAAACCAGAAAAAGAGAAGTAAAAAGGAAGACGCAAACACCAAACGCGTCAGCTTCTGATTGTGCGTCTTTGGTGTGCATCTACCAGCTAACTGAGCCCGGAGTTGTCTCAGGGATATTGCTGAATCATAGGAGCAGTGCGAAAATTCCGAGAACACCGTTGTACCACGAAAGGCCGCTTGAATTGATGAACTGGCTGCTGAAAGGTAAATTTTGGGGTGAAAGATAAAGTCCGATTTTTATTATCACCTTCGAACTTGTTCATACTTTGAAAACTCAATTTTATGATGAGAGTGCGGATTGAATTTTGGTTTTTTAGAAAGCAGTATCTGGATTTTTTTCGAGTTAGAATTTCACAAACGTATTTGAATCAGAAAAATGATTTTGATATTTTCAAAACTAATTGTAAGTGTAAATTTTGCCTCCTGAAACTATTCAAAAGCAAGTTCACTGGGGTAAAGTGAAGCTGATCAACAATATTAGAATAACATTGACTTTTTTCAGATACGAATCTGGATTTATACCGTGGATACTTGCAATAAACATCGGGAAATGCGAGGAGCACGTTTGTTGACATCGTTGAGAGGATTGGTTAGTTCAAAAATTGAAATTTAAAATTTATAATGACTGTATTTTCAGATGAATGTTTTCAAGATTGTATCGACGGTCGTATTCAACTCAGCCAGAATGTTCATGATCTACTTTGTAATAAAGTACTTGAACCTGCAAATGAATTTATTGTCATTCACATGGTCTTCCTCTTACCAGCTGATGTCGACTCAGCTGTGATAGCTCCTCCCAGCAAGCCTCAAATTGTTCGAAACAACACCTGGGAGTGCAAAATGTAATTGTAGTCTTATATATTATGATAATAAACCTTATAATATCTAGTATCGTATATATTCCTAATATGCAGGGAGCGGCAAAAGTATAGGTGCATCGAAAAAACCTTATAACTCGGTTGGAAAAAGTCGGAACAACACCAGATTCAAATAAAGTTTTACTAAACACATACAAAACAAAACTGTGTTGTTGCTTTTTGATTCTTACTCTTGGGTTTTGATAACATCATTAAGACGACAAAAAAGCGTCAATCACTGTACGTAAGGAGTTAAGGAGTAACCGATAGAAAATTTTCCTGAACGGATTAGCCCAGGACATCAACATTCTTCTGCAACGGTGGCCTTTACTATACCAGCTTAAAAACGAGAAACTGGCTTCAAAAACAATGTTGAACCACTTATTTTTTCTTGAAACATCATTTTCTTGAAACGTCCAATTTCTTCCAAAATGTTACTAAGGTCATTGAAAAACTTTATGAACAATACCTCGTTGCAAAAAGTACGTCTATAATTTATTTTCAGTCGCGAATATATGAAAAAAAATCATAGTTTTGTCGAGTCGAGCAAATTCTACCGAAAACCATGGCTTCAATGAGATGAGAAATTTGTATATCTTTTTTTTCCTCGACGATTAGAAACTTTGCCGACAATTCTACACTTTCACAAGTTGAATCCGCTTGCTAAAAATTTTTAAAGCGGGTTTTCTTTACCATATTCATAAGAATTCCCAGAATTGTAACTATTGTAGAATTAGACATTTTTCAAATATTTGTTATGCTTTGTTTTACTTCATAATAAACATATACTTATTAAAGTTTAAAATAGGCAATATCGGTTCAATCGGTTCAAATTTCCGTGAATTTTTTCCAGGATTTTTTATTTCGTATCACACACCGAAAACGCTCAATGTTTGTGCCAAAATGAGCACAAAAAAACAGCAAGAATATATTAGAGTAATTTAGGCGAAGCGAAAGAGAAGAAGATGTGCTGCGACCACATTTCTCAGCTTCTCTCGCCCGTTCTCCTCTCTTCACATGCTTTCTCGCCATTCTTTTTCTGGTGAGCATTTTTTCCTGCTCTGTGTGTCTTTTTTTTGATATTGACATGTATATTTTTTTCGACGGGCTGGAATTGGTTTTCAGCCGAGTTTCAATCGAAAAATGGTAAAATATTGAGAGATGGCCTAGGTTTCAACAGGTATTCTAGGCCATTATTTTTTCTTTTGAAATAGCGAAAAAAAAGTCGATCAATAGGTTTTTGACACAGAAAATTAATCGTTTTGTTATTTTTTTGGTATTATATATATATATATATACATATTTTCCTGCATTTTTTCAGAGATTGTTTTCGTGTCTCCATGGAAAACAATGGATTCACGGGATGATAGGACGTTGTCACTTTTACACCTGCGAAAGACATTTTCAGAATATTTGAAGATTCCAGTGTCTGGAGCTAGGAACAATGATCCGAGCCGACTTTTACCGCTTTTTCATAAGGTGAGAAAATTTTTAAAAAAATTAAGAATTCTTGAAAATTTCAGGTTATGTCGATGTATAATGCACAAGAGTTGGCGGCGGAGTTTAAGGAAATTGTACATTTTGCCACGTTTTTGTGTAGTGTTTTAGTGAAGGAAGTTAGGCAAAGGTGAGTCTTCTATATTTTTTAAATATTGAATTCCAGAAAATTACGTTGCTAGCGCTAGAGCTAACAAAAAGTTGAAAACCTTTCAAACTTTCTTGTTAAAATATAGAAAAAAAAATTGTAATTGAAATTCACAGCTCTAGCTAAAATTTTGATAACTGAAACTAAAAAAGGGAAAAAGTTAGAGCATTAATGTTGCTCTATTTAACTCCAGAACTACATGAATCCCAAAAATCAAATTTCTTCAGGCTTTCCCTACAACTGACCAAAAATCAACAAAAATCCTTGCTAAGACTATATTTAATTTTTCACATCCACATGAAACCTCAAAAGCTTTATAGCTCCTCTTTGCTGAAAATTAGATTAGATTAAGAGCATCTTCGTGCATAAATCATTTATGCTCCAATGGTGATGTTGATTATAAAAACAAATGAAAAGAAAGTCGGTTTGGTTTTCAAAGTTCTAATGAATCGATAAAAAGTAGGAAAAAACCACTGAATCGCTTCTCAACAAGCTGATTAAAATTCAAAATTTTATCATTTTTGAAATACTAAAAGCATATTTGTACTCCTTGGTTTTCAATTTCATGTCTTCCTGTTTTTCACACGTTTTGAAAAAAACGAATTCGAAAAAAGCAAAAAACCTAATAAGCCAAATTTTCTGCAGAGCCGCCTCAAGTGGAACAATCGAAGCCGCACAAAGTATTTCGGAATATTTGGAACCCGGCCAACAAGGATGGCCAATTCTCGAAAGTATACGATTTTTGTTATCTTCGTGAGTTTTTAAAAATTTTTCCTGGAGAGTCGTTTGTTTCATTCGAGAGAGGTCAGTTAATTAGCCGAACAATCAGAAGTAATGAGAAATGTGGCCAATTTAGACAATTTTCCATCGAAAAAAATAGTTTCATATTCAGAGTTTTGAGAAATTAAGAATCACCAAAATTAACCAATTCTTTCAACAATTTTATTCCCTAAAACTCTTCCGAGTTTGGTTTTTTCAGAAACTTATTAAATTTTTGCATTGTTATATACGTTTCGAGCTCATTTCGAAATATAAGTTTCTATTTTCCCTCATTCAGGCTCGTACAAATTTTTCTATAGTATACAATCAAATTGGCACATTGAACAGAAACGTTATTTGAAGATACAAAAAATCTTAAGAAAGTTGCATTTTTTGTCCTATTTCCAATTTTTAAGAAATTAAGAATCACCAAAATTCACCAATTCTTTCAATAATTTTATTCCCTAAAATTCTTCTGAGTTTGGTTTTTTAGAAACTTGTTAAAGTTTTGCATTGTTATATACGTTTCGAGCTCATTTCGAAATATAAATTTCTATTTTCTCTCATTCAGGCCCTTACAAATTCTTCTATAGTATACAATCAAATTGACACATTGAACAGAAACGTTATTTGAAGATACAAAAAATCTTAAGAAAGTTGCATTTTTTGTCCTATTTCCAATTTTTAAGAAATTAAGAATCACCAAAATTCACCAATTCTTTCAATAATTTTATTCCCTAAAATTCTTCTGAGTTTGGTTTTTTAGAAACTTGTTAAAGTTTTGCATTGTTATATACGTTTCGAGCTCATTTGGAAATATAAATTTCTATTTTCTCTCATTCAGGCCCTTACAAATTCTTCTATAGTATACAATCAAATTGGCACATTGAACAACGTTGTTTTCACTTTCAAAAATCATGAGAAAAATTGTATTTTCTGTACTGTTTTCAACTGATCAAAATTTACATTTTTAAATTTGAAAATTATTCTCCCAGTGATTTTGAATGTTCATTCCCGCAAGTAACCGAATGGTCTCGGAAATAAATTACAAAAGTCGCCGCATTTTCTCGCTCAATCACCCTAATTTAAAGAGGCTTTAAAAACTACACCACCCCTGGATTTCTTTTTATTCCCTAACATACATCAAAAATATTTTTCGCACGTTTCAGAGATGATGAAGTGATGATAAATGCGGCTTGCAAAGTGTCGCTTCCATCGACGTTGGTCAAAACGATTTATCTGTTTTTCGACCTGCCAATAGCTGAAAATTCGGAAAGTCGACGAGAGGAGTTGTATGAAATGATGGCTAGTATTATGGAAGAATTGTGTAAATTTAAGTGAGTTAGTTTTGTTCATTGTAAAAAAAAATCAACATGAAATCGCACCAATTTCTAAAATACAACTCGGATGAAGCTCTTGGTTTTTTTTTTTTCGGGGATTGCTCTTTGAGAGTTGGTTCACTTTCTAAAAAAAACTATAGAAGTCAGTCTGATGTTCATCATGAAGTAAATCAAAGAAGTTTTTTTTTCAAAAAAGCACCAATTTGCATCAGTTCTACTCCACTTATCTCTTACAGTGCATCATGCGTTACTAAATTAGAAAGAAAAAAGAAACGTAAAATTTGAAATAAGTGCGAAACTATTTGTAAATGAAATGAGAATAAGATTTTCCATGTCAAAATAAGCTTATAAATGTTCGATCACCTCAACAAGTTTGTTTCTGAACAGTTTTTAGAGTGCGTTTTTCGAGCGCAAACACTTCAAATATAAAAAATTAATGTCAGAGGTTGAATTACAGTCAACAAAGTAGATATCAGAAATGACTGTAATATTTTGAATTTGATGTTATCATGAAACGTATACCGAACTGGGAGTATAGCGAGAGGTCTCAAAAGTGGAATTATAGATAATTCTTATTGGTGGGGGTTATACGTTGAGCTCCCAGTAACACTATGGCTTTTTAAAGTTTCCGAAATATTTGTCGTTGTGGAATTCCCGTTCCCGTCCACTACAAATTTTTCGAAAAAAAAGTGAATAATAGAATACATAAGCTGAAATTCAATTAGTGAAACTCGTTTTATTCATAATCATCGTTTTTCCCGTGTGAAATGAATAAGAGTTAGATGTTTCCACATTTTCAGAAATTCATTTTTCGAGCGGGAAAACTTCAAATAGAGTAAATCAGTGTCAGCGGTTGAGTTACAGTCAACAAAGTAGAGATCAGAATTGATTGTGACATTTCGAATTTGATATTATCACGAAACGTATATCGAACTGCAAGTTTGTAGAATTATGAAATAATTCTGACAAGGAAATGGTTGTAGGACAATCTGGAGTTTTTTAATGAAAAATATGTCATTTCGTAGATCTCGAGACGCTAAAAAATATCCCATTGTCATTTTTTGCGAAACACCTCTGAGAAGCTCAAAACGGAGTTCCAAAATTTGAACTGAAAATATCAATTTTCTCCCTCAAACTACAAGTTTACATCAGAATGGAGGTACGAAAGAGTTCTTTGATACGAAAAGAAACCCTAGAAGATCCGTTTTTAACGAAAAAGCGACCCGAATGCGATAAAAACACAATTTGAAAAGTAAACATTCAATTTGATCCACCAAAGTATGAAAATTGAACGTTTTCGCAATGTATTTATTTTTGATCTACTAAGAAAACTTGGCGGTCTGAAATTTTGGATAATTCCGAAAATTTTAAATTTTAAAGTCAAACTTTATTTGGAAGTTGTCAAGAATGTCAAACTACCTAATATTGGTATATTTTGATTGAGCTTGATCATCTTGTAGAGCGGATACCTATGATATTTGTGATTTTCTCAGAACTCGAAAATCCCTATATCTCTGTTCTGCGAACCGTTTTGCAAAAACTGAACACGGCATCTTTTTCAGCGCTCTAAGATCTGTTAAATGACATATGTTTCATCAAAAAACTCCAGATTTTCTTCAAAACATTCCCTTGTAAGAAAAAAACATTACAAACAACACGAATTTCAGCATCACTCATTTCTAATGGAGAATTTAGTTCTTTTGTGTGAGGTAGATTGTCCTTCATGCCTTTATATTCAACATATTCCAGCGTGATCATTTGTAAAGTTCAGAAAAAAAGAAACCGAGAATTTGAAAATAGTTTGAAACTCAATCTATCGCGTTTTTTTCTTTTGTGAAATAAAACAGACTAAGATTTTCCATGTCAGAATGAGTTTATAAATGTTCGATCACCTCAGAAAATTTATTTCTGAACAATTTCAGGAAATACATTTCGTGTTTTTCGAGTGGAAAAAATATAATGAATCAATGTCAGATGTTGAATTACAGTCAACAAAGTAGAGATCAGAATTGATTGTAATATTTTGAATTTGATATTATCATGAAACGTATACCAAACTGGAAGTATAGTGAGAGGTGTCAAAAGTGGAATTATAGATAATTTGAGGACGCTGAGTCGAGTTTTTTTCCCATATAGAAAAATTATTCTAACTTTTTAGTTATAAAAATTTGGTCTTATCAACAAAAAGTTTAATCTTGGTCACTCTTTTGGAAAGTTATATGAGAAATCGAGTGTTTTGTTTTTATTTTAAAAATTTCAAATCGAAGGTGAAGTACGGGGAGTTGGCAAATTGCTCTTAAATGAAAGAACATATATTTTTTGAAGGTATAATATTCGAAGGATTTTCTACCGCAAGTTTGAATTTGTCAATTTGAAAGCTATTTTGGTAGTACTATAAGAGAGAAGAAAAAAAACTCATTCAATGATTAAGAAAAAAAATAACCGATAATTTTTAATGAGCTTGAAACGTGCATACAAGAGAAAAATGAAGATGTTTAGGCGATTTGTTATCTCACAAATGGTTGGTGTGCCCTTACGTTAGGTATGGTGGACAGCGTAGAATTTTTATACAAGCCAAAATTCAATTGCTGAAACTCACTCAATCACGATTTTTTCTCGAAAAAAAATGAGTAGGATTTTTAATATCAGAATAGGTTTATAAACTTTCGATTACCTCAGAACTTGTTTCTGAAAATTTTGAGTTGATTTTTGTATTTTCGGACTGGAAAACTTGAACTACAGTAAGGGACATCGATTGAATGTCAGATTTTTCGGGTTTTTTTAGCCTAGTTTTTGAGTATTTCTGTGAAAAAATTTAAAAGTGATATAAAGTCACATCAAGTCAGAAAAAATAATCAAGAATCTCATGTTTCTGAAAAATACGGCCACGATTATAAACTTGTCTAAAATATTCTCGTTTCATAGTTCCAAATCGAAGATGGCCGATCCCTAGGAAAATTAGGAAAAAAGAAAAATCTAGCATTTGAAAAAAGTATGAAACGTATGCAACAATGTAAAGAATAATAATGAGGCTAAAATAAATTCACTTATTTTCACAGTCATAATTTCATTTATTTTAAAACTAATTTTGTTCAGATCATAGTACTGCCGAAGACAGTGGAACTCTACTCTGAGTTTCAGCAAAAAACAAAAGTTTTTAGACTGAAAAATGGGATTTTTAAAAATTCAGATCTTAGTTTTTAATTTTGAAATAATTGTCTATATGAATAGTTAAAGTTGATTCCTGAATCAAACCGGATTTGAAAACATAGCCGAAAAAACCTTGTTTCAATGACTGACTAGTATAACTTCAAGTTCCAGATGTGTATCAGAAGAGCTTGTGCGGAAAGACGATCTCCTTCTTCTATTCGTCGGCACAACATCGCAAGTCTCCGATTCGAACAATAATTGGCGAAAATTGTGCGCGAAATTGCTCGAAGTCATCGCCGACAAATCGCTGACAAACGCCATCATCAAATATGTGGTGGTAAAAAAATGCGTTCGAATATATGTGAAAAATTTGAGCCTAGCAACATTGGATGCGCAAAAAACAGCAGAAGCCATCATATGTCTGGCGTGTTTTTTAAAAAATTCGGGATATTTAACGGATCAATTATTGCAAGAGTTTTATGAAGCGGATGGGTGAGTTTTTTCTTCCAAGTTTGTGCATTTTAACCCGAAAAAGACGAGAAAATAATCTAAAAAATTCGCAAAATAAAATTTATCAACTTAAGAAACAGGAGCAAAACTTTGATCGTCATGTGGCAGAGCATAGACCATATAGTTGAGATAGGTAACTTGTTGTTGTGGTTCAGCACGAACAGTAAGACCAGAAATAATCCTTTTTAATATATAGTAGATGATAATGATAGTCGAGATAAATATCGCCAAGGCTAGGAAGCTCAACATATGTATACTCAACTACGTACATTCTGTTGAAATTATATATATTTCAAAGATTTGGAGGTATTTGTATGTGAATTGTCATCAGTTTACATGACAACGGATGATAATTCCACTTAACAGGGTTGTTTTGCTCTTTGTTTTTTAGTATATGTGATGAATAATAGTTTGATGTGTAGTATTAGTCAGGTGAATGAAAAATGCTATATTTCACACACAAACAAATGCACAATACTGTATTCATTGATACTGTATTTGTAGGCTAAAAACATGGGTCATGAGATCGAAATCGTGACAGCATACAATTTTAGTTTTACAAAGCGAAATGTAAAGAAAACGAAAAAAAAATCTGGGAAAAACAATCCGTATAGACATCGCAGTAGTTACTGCACTTTTTCTGAATTTTTTGTCGCTGAGGTGTCACAAGTGCTGCGGTTTGAACCAGACCAAAATTTTCCTGAAACCTTCTCATGAATCGGACCATGTTAATGGTTTTATTTTCGGCTCCTTTCGAGGTCGTCTGGTTCGTTTTGGTCCGATTCTTGACTTCGATTCAGGCAAAATCCAGAAAATAAAATTAGACCCGTTTTTTTTTCTGATCGTGTTCGTTTCGAGGATCTGAGCCGAGCCGTATCAGGAACATCCACTACTCATATTTTTATTGGGTAAGGTCTGCTTAAGGGTTTACCCTAAAAAACTTTTGCCTAGCGGAAAAATTTCGTTTTCTACTCTCTGAAGACCAGAAACCCTACCAAACTTGATGTTTAGCTCTTTTGAGAACACAATTAATCACACAACTAGATAACGAAATTCATTTCGCTTCAAGTTTAACCGAACTGGAAGAATATTTTTACCTTTCAAAAAATAAATCCTTTTCATATTTCAGGTATACAATGGTGAAAGATTTCCTACTACGAAATGAGCACGACGAGGAGCTCGTTCGGAACATTCTGATCATGACAATCTCTCTCATAACATCCGGAAAATTCGAGATTCAACCACAATGGACGAGTGGCCTGGTTCAGTTGCCGATGTTCAGTTTGCCACAACCGATTGGTAATGGGACAAGTGTCAGGAATCTCAACGCTTTTTCGATGCTTTATCATGTTTTTATTGAGGTAATTATTTATTTTTTCGGTTATAGTGGACATTTCTATGGCTCAAAATAAACATACAGAGGAAAAGTGCATAAAACGGTTGTATTTCAGAGTTCAAATGAGCAAGTCAGTTGTACAGTAATCGATATTCTTCAATCAATATACACTTGTGATCATGCTAATTATTTCATACTTGATCGAGAATATCCATTATCCATATTCATTGATCAGTTGGAACGAAAAACGATGAAAACCCGAGTGAAATTGCTTGAATTGATCGAATTTGCCGTTTTTCAATTGTCACATATTCCATGCAGAGAGCTGATTAGTTTGTGTGTTTTGCTGAAAACCGAAATCTCGAACTCTAAAACCGAAATGTGTACGCTAATTGTTCAAATGTGCTTCAAATTAATCACTGTTGATGCGATTATCAAAGATGCGTTTCGAGAAGTTGGACTGCTTGACTCGTTGTGTTATATAATACGAAGAATGCATGAAAATAAAGGAAAAATGACACAGGAATGCGTGAAATTGTCATTATTGACGACGGATTTATTGACGATTATCATTAAAAACAATATTGAGAATGGAAAGCTGTTTACGGAGTGTTTTGGAGCAAGATTGCTTGTCGAGATTATTGCAGGTAGGAAGAAGAAGTCAAAAAATGAAATTGAATTATAAAAATCGAATTATTGACGCCGAAAAGTGGATAATTGGTCGTAGAAAAACTGAAAATGGATTTTTAACGGCTAATTTCGTAAAATTCATTCTTGGCACGATTAATTCAAAACTTGCTTGAATGCGAAAAATTGATAACAGTATTTTATGTCGTCAAAATTTCGGAACCTGGGCTTTTTGAAAGTTCGAAACATTGCATTTTTTATGAAAAATTACCAATGGAAAATTTTTGTTATAGCTGAAATAAGTTTTGGTGGATTTTTTGGATTTCAGATCTCAATCCGCTAGAAACGTAACTCTCACCGAAAATTTATGAAAGGATAACTAGCCTAGAAAATTACATTACTTCTCTTGTTATGTACGTTTCAAACTCATTTCTAATTTCAGGTTTTTTTTACCAGTTGACTTATTGATCAGTTCTGCATATAATCAACTTTCCAGCACTAAGACGGAAGGTTTGAATTTTGACATGTATGTAGTCTAATTTTATGGTATAGAAAAACCATTTTTGGAGTCCTGCTCATTTCGGTGAAATTCATCAAAACTCATGACAAAATATTGAAATTTGTACTTGAAACATAGATTTTCTCCGAATCCATCAGATTTTAATTTTTTCAGACGTCGACGAAGAATGGAGAAGTTCTCTCCTTCAACTCCTCAAACAATTGCTCATCATTGCACCAACCGATCAATATATTGTCAACGTTGTGAATGTAAGAACCATCTCTACCTGAATTCAAATTCATACATTATTTCACCTCATTTTTTTCCAGATTCTCAACGAAAAGTCGCCTCTCGATCATCTTGACACAATGTTCAGTCTGCTCAAAGCGCTTCTCGGTGTTGTGCGCGAATCACATAAAGTTCGAATACAATTCCGAAAATCTGGCGGATTTTTAGCACTATGCGCATTGATTTTAGGTCTCGAGAAGAAGTTTGAAAACGTGAAACCGAATGAGAATGGACGAATTCCTAAGGAGTTTTGCGAGATTCTCGAATTTCTCCACTTGATTTTCAAAGTTTTCACATTGAGTATGCGATTCGAACCGTCAAATGCGAAGTATTTTGGATCGGAGATCTCGTGGGATAGTATATCGTCACTTCTTCGCCTCACGTCGATTTTCAATGAGAATACTGTTGTGTCGACTGAAGAGCCCGAATGGAGAACTCAGATTGCTGAAATTGGAGCCGAGATTTCGGCGTGTCATGAAGTTTTCAAAATGGATGACAATATTGAGGCTGGGTAAGGAAAATCTTAGTTTTTGTTTTGGTCACTGTAGAAAACAGAGTCATCGCAATAATCGCAAATTATCATCTATCCGGTGAACAAAAAAACGTTTCATGTTAGAAAATCAGAAATTTGCACTTTTTTACGGGACTGAAAAATCCTCTCGAGATTTTTCAGACATTCTAGATTCCAAAAACCTTTTTTTAATTCTCGACACTTCAGAAAGCTTTTATTACTTTTTTTTCAGAAATGTACCATCTGGAATGTCATTCAAAATCTACTTTGGTTGCTACATCATCCGTCTGATTTTCAACATGGCATTGGATAATTATGAAAAAATGCAAAGTGATATCAAATGGACGGAAGACACTCTCGAAGACTCTATCGTCACATGGACCTCATCAATCCTCGTCCATCCTGGAGCCATTATCTCAATGCTAAGTCTCCTTCCAGCAATTGGAACCGGCGCTCAGAAAATCGATAAATGGACGGTTTCTGCTCAATATTATGTGTCACTTTTGCTGAAAACAATACTAAAAAGCGAGCGAAATCAGCAAATTATGTGTCAAATTGATATGCCGAAATATTTGCTAGAAGTTTCGACGAAATTGTTCCAAGCACAGCCTGACCATTTGCTATTACAACCTTTTTATTATCTGTTAGAGAGATTGTCGTATCAATCTCTGACGCCTAATCAATTGAGGTAGAGGTTTCGAGCAAAAATTGAAAAATAGGTCCTCAAACAATTAGCCTGAAAAAAGTACGGTAGTTTTTGAGAGATTACAATTTCGGAATGCTGTGAATCTCAAGCTTAAATGCTTTTTTCAGGTTTTCGGGTCCGTATTAGTCTCATATTGAGGACTATTAGGGAAAATTTGAAAAATGAAAGGGTCAGGTCCCCGTAACAGATGAGTAGGACGACTTTTTGCCACTTTTTAACAATGCTCAAATTAAACATTTTAAACGTTAAGATTCATTAAGAAAGTCTCAAACATTGGGAACATTTATCTCGAGAAATCTTTCACTACGTTAGCGACACTAACCAAAGTTCCACAACGACGAACAATTTGGGAACTCTCAAAAGCTACTGTGATACTGATATCTCAAGCCACTGGAAACTTAGATCTCAGCCACAATTTGTGAAATGATAACTAGCCGAAAAATTTACGATGTTTCTCTTGTTATATACGTTTCAAACTTATTTCAAATTTTATGTTTCTCTTTTTTTCTCAATTAAGTCAATGGCCTGATTGGTATATAATGAATATATAATCAAATTTAGATCTCAGCAACAATTTGTAAAATGATAACTAGCCGAGAAATTTACGATGTTTCTCTTGTTATACAGTGCGTCCAATAAAGATAGGACACCCCTCTTTTTTGAAGTTATTGGAAAAATGAGTGACGATAGAAAAAATCTGTGAACTCCAATCGCTTTGGCATGTGAAAAAACCCCCGGGTGCCAATTTTGGTGTCATTTGAACATTCCGGTCTATGTCAGGCTGAAAAACATCAATTTCTGACCGTCCAATAATGATAGGACACCCCCACCAAAAAATGAGTTGTAGCTATTTTCTGCTCCCGAAACTTATCCAAATACTTTAAAACGCCCTTTCAATTATATTTGAGAAGTTTTCATGATTTTTAAAAATGTTTTTATCATTTTACTGATCCAATATCCTGTAATGTTGCATAAATGTTCGGGTTCTGTCAATAAAAATCAGATCGACTTCAGAAATTTTCTAAAAATAGTTTTTTGTGTTGGTAATTACGTTTTCAGAATGTTAAAAGGTATTCGGGCCAAAATCTTGAAAAATTCGAACATTTTTGGTAGAATTGAATAGAGTTTTCAAGCGTTTCCTGACGTGTTGAGCTGATTCTGCATGGTTTTCAGCCAGGAAATGTTGCGAACAGAAGTCAAATTATATCTTAATTGTGTTATTTGCTTTATTTGATGTATCAGGAAACTGATTCGTCAAATACGACTGTGAAATAACCAACCCTTTTCAAGTTTCAGAGCATTTCAGTCATGAAAACTTCTCAAATATAATTGAAAGGGCGTTTTAAAGTATTTGGATAAGTTTCGGGAGCAGAAAATAGCTACAACTCATTTTTTGGTGGGGGTGTCCTATCATTATTGGACGGTCAGAAATTGATGTTTTTCAGCCTGACATAGACCGGAATGTTCAAATGACACCAAAATTGGCACCCGGGGTTTTTTCACATGCCAAAGCGATTGGCGTTCACAGATTTTTTCTATCGTCACTCATTTTTCCAATAACTTCAAAAAAGAGGGGTGTCCTATCTTTATTGGACGCACTGTATACGTTTCAAACTTATTTCAAATTTTATGTTTCTCTTTTTTCTTAATTTAAGTAATGGCCTGATTGGTATATAATCAATATATAATCAAACTTAGATCTCAGCCACAATTTGTGAAATGATAACTAGCCGAGAAATTTACGATGTTTCTCTTGTTATATACTTTTCAAACTTATTTCAAATTTTAAGTTTCTCTTTTTTCTTTATTTAATTATTGACCGAGTTGGTATATAATGAGTATAAGCATGAAGAGCATGCTACCCTACTGATCAAAAAATCGTTTTTTTTTATCTGAAATTTTTTTTATTTTTGCTGAAACTCAGAGTCATACATAAAAAGGGTTGGGACCTGGTGCTACGTAGGGGCTCTAACATTCTTGAATTTTTCTGGTCGGTAGGGTTCTCACTCTTGAAAAATGAAAACATTCATTGTTTCAGGACACTGAAAAATTAAAAAAAAACTTAACCATTAAAGGGCGACTATGATGTGATCCCTGAAAGCAGTGTGCAAAATTGCGTCATTAAAATTTTTCTCGTCATATTTGGTGTTTGTGAACTATTTTTGAATTTTCTCTGTGGCAGTAGAGCAAACTTTCTCATCTGTTCTCACGGGCTCAAGAAATATTTTTCACCTTTGTCTAGTCGCGGGAGCATCAAATGAGAATTTTTTCTATTTACGGACGGATAATAAGAGAAACAACAAGAAAAGAAATAGCAAAACTTGTTTTCAGACCATATTCGCCCTTTAACATTTATACTTTTGTACCCCACCTAAACCATCTGTATTTGCACTTTGAAGTCATTTTCAGCATTTACCGTAGTCCAGACGCTGTCAAAGAAAACCATGTAATCTAAAATTTGTCGTGCGTATGTATGACATCTAGTAGACAAAATTTAAACAGC
The DNA here is from genome assembly GCA_900536415.3 of Caenorhabditis sp. 38 MB-2015. Classification (NCBI taxonomy): domain Eukaryota; kingdom Metazoa; phylum Nematoda; class Chromadorea; order Rhabditida; family Rhabditidae; genus Caenorhabditis; species Caenorhabditis quiockensis. Next base: position 24,160 of record LR550842.1, on the reverse strand, counting down.
CAGAAGAGATAATATATCAACATTCAGACCTTTATACCCCACCGAAATTACGTGAACACCCATTTTGAGGTCATTTTCACCATCTCCGATAAGCATGAGAGACAGGCTACCACACTGATAGAAAAATGTTAATTTTCCCACTAAAGAAGATTGAGGCTATAATAGTAGTGTTCGTTTTTCTAGTAGTTCGAAGGTAGAATCCTTTTGTGAACCGCAAAAGAACACCAATAAGCAGAAAAATCGGTCCAATTCAGGAACTATCTTGATTTCCTTTAGGCTCTGTATGAAGATTAATAGTTGAGAAGAGTGTTTACGAATTCAGCATTATTAGTTTAAATACCCGATATTTTCAGGCAATTCCTCCGACTTGACAGTCCTCTATGTTGTCGCAGTTTTGACGAAGAAGTGCCCAGTGACTCCAGCTCGATGTACGAAGGAGGACCCGTTCCTCTACAACGAGTCAAAGCGCTAGTATCAATGATGACACCGCGCGATCAACAAATTGGCACGGCTCCAAGTTTCGTCGAATTCGACATGTCGATTGAGGGATTCGCCGCCATCTATCTACCCACATTGGCACCAATATTCTCCACGCCAACAAAATCTGAACGCATATTTCCGCCGTTGAATGGGTTCTCCTACTGTGCTTGGATTCATTTCGATACGTTGAGTGATAAGAAACATGATCCACATCCGATTCGATTACTCACGATAACAAGAGCGGTTTCTGGAGGAGCTTTGGATTCGAAAAAAGGCGGGCAAAGTCATTTGGCATGTTTCCAAGTTCAATTCAGCGCGATAGACCGGAGCATTTTAATATCGACAGATGAGAATGAGCAACCAGGAGCTGATCTAGAAAAATCGATATCAACCGGAACGGAAAAGACGATAAGAGTTTGTGTTGCCGACATTGTACGGGTTCAGGAGTGGTTCCATCTTGCCGTCATATTCAATCGAAGTGTCCTGAAATCATCAATGGTCTCGGTCTACCTAAACGGACGACATGTTGCGACACAAAAACTGGTTTATATTTCACAAAACGCGGGAGGTGGTGCGAGTCAGTTGGCGCAGACGCAAGCAGTCAATGCGGTGGTTGGCACGTTGCCAGCGCTGCGAAGACCGTCGCGATTACGATTCCGGATGGCGTCGATTTTCCTGGCTGAGGAGCCGATGAGCGCAGAAGTCGTGCGACAAGTCTACATGCTACAACCGCATTATATTGGCAATTTTCAAACGGTGGAAAGAGGCGCAGTTGCGTTGGTGCAAGAGGAAAAGGTTGGTATGATTGAGATATTGGCTGTAAAGATTTGTGTTTTTCATAAGTTCAAACAATAACATTCTCCATTGATAATCTTGATTTTGTCAAACGTAGGATTCTATCGATGTCGAAATCGGTTTTACATAACTGATAATCTCAAAAGTATCCTTCAAAAGCTCATTCCAAAATGAGATTAGTGGAAAAACGGACACTATAGCTAAATATAGATTCTTGGATAATAGATTTAAGAAAGCAGGTATTGTAGACCAGCTTTAGTACTAAATTAAATTTGGTTTTCTATTGATCAAAGGGCAAGTCAATAAAGTTCAAACATGTTCAGTTTTTATCCTCGACAATTTAGGTTACTCTCAATTTGACTAGTTTGTAGTCCTCGAAAATAAGAGTTATCATAGTTTCGAAATTTTTGAAACCTCAATTTTGAAAAATTTTAGTTCGAAATGTAATCTTACGCGTTCTATTTAATTTTATAAGTTTTTATAGATCATGAATAAACTTTAAATGACCCGGCCGGGATCGAACCATGTGTGTAAAATCTGATAGTACTCGATATTCTAAAATATATTGAAACAAAAAAAACTTGTAAAAAACCTTCTTGTAAGAAAAAAAGTGAAAAAGGAACAAAAATAAAACCTAGAGTTAGATCTCGAGAAAAAAATATATGGCCTAAAAACCCAAAAAGAGTGCGATAATGCTCCAGCGAACTCTTTTATTCACACGTTTTAAAGCAATATTGCACACTTTTGGATTTCTAGGCCATATATTTTTCTCTCGAGATCTAACTCTAGGTTTCAAGAAGGTTTTTTACACGTTTTTTTGTTTCAATATCCCTTAGAATATCGAGTACTATCAGATTTCAAGCACATGTTTCATCCCTGGCCGGGTCATTTAACATATTTTACTGACCAAATGAGATTCTAAGGGCCAGAACACTTATTAGTGTAGTACACAAACAAACATTTTGCAGATTGTCTTCTCCCTATCAGCTGCAGCCACTCAAGAACTCACCCTTGCCAAAATCCGCGCCATGTATGGTAAAATCGAGGCGGAAATATTGTCACAACACGTAAGTCCACTTCTCCCAACTTCACGCAAATTGCCCATTTTTTTAGCTTGGAATCTCGCCAAATGATCACAGTACCCCTCTACGTATTTTGACAAACACCGTATCACATGCACCGGGACCAGGAAGAACGTTTGGAGGTGTTATCGTTGGATATCTGGGTATGCGGACGTTCACGCCAAGGCCAGTCCCATCATTGCTTGACTCGATTGGTGGATTTGCTTGTATTTATGGTTAGTACTGTATCTCTACCCAACTACAGTAATGTTTTTGTAGGACTCATTGCAATGGCTGTCGATTCGGAAGGTCTCTACGCTTCCCTGAAATCACTAGTATCGGCGATTCGCTCAAACCCGAAACTGCTCGCAACGCTCAACAACAATCGATCATATCAGATTCTCGCCGTACTTCTCGAGGACAAGTCAAAGATGCTCAACTCACACATCATGCACATGGTATTCAATGTGACTGGCACGGCTGATACGTCGAAAGAGCACGCCACAATTCCTAATCCACCGGTAGAGATCTCACCAGCAACCTAGAAAATAATAGATTTTTGTAGGCGTTCGAGGATTTGTTGTGTGATTTGAAAGTGTGGAGATTGGCGCCAATCGAATTGCACAAAATGCTGTTTGAGCATTTTTATGAGCTCATCACTGAGTAAGAACATGGATCGAATTATTGGAGAAGTGAACATTGGAACTTTTACTAGTGTTTGAGGGTATATGTCACTCGATAGATTTCTAGATACTGATCTACACTCCCATTATTGATTTTGCAATTTTTTTATTTCGCGTCAATCAGTCCAAAAATAATATAGGTCTGGTTATCAAGTTGGAAAAAACAAAAATGATATGCTTTCAAAGCCAAAATACACACAAAAGAAAGAAAATGCTATAAAATATTATATTAAAAATGTAGAATCCCCATGTGGTACAAGCAGTTTTTCATGTTCGTAGTGCGAACTTTGAAAATAAATTTACACCAACTAGAAATTGAGCATATCCGATACAACAACGATATTTTAATCAGCGCCCAAAAATCTATCAAATGACATATATCTCGTCGTCTAAAAACTTGTATATCACCTGAAAAAGTTCCATTTTTAGTAAAAACCGAGCTGCACAAAATCTAGAGTCAGATATTTTGTTAACAATCAGATTTTTTTTCCAGCCATCAAATCAATAATCTGCAAATCGTCCGTCGTTCATCTCTCCTTTCTCGACTTCTTCTAACAATCTACAACGACCCGATTATCACCCAAAACACTGATGACATTGTCTTCAACCTCATCTCCGCCATTCTTCAACCACCATGCGACACCAAGAGTATTCTCAAAATTGGGCAAATCATTGGTGCTACACTTAACAGCACTTCGGAAGTTGAAGAGGCGCCATTCCATATCTCCGAACTTCAGAAGATTTTCTTGGAAACATCAATGACGTCATCATCGACATCGGATGAGAATTCGATCCATATGATTTATATTCGGAATCGTTTGCTGAATATGATCTCGAACTTTTTGTCAAATTCAAATTCGCAAATTCAAGCAACATTGACTGATCAAATCGTCAAAGTTCTTGGATTTGATTGGCTCTTCGCTCTAATGACTCCCGGAGTTCATTCAGGAACTCTATATCTTGCGCTCCGCATCTTGTTGCTCATCTTAAATCAACCTGCGCAATTGGCCAAGTTCAAAGAAGGAACATCGAATGGTGGATGGTTGTCGGAAGCGGATTCGGTGGTTCGAAATCGGGCCGCAGTGGTATTGGGATTTTCGGTGTCGGCGAATTCGGGAAGTGTTGGAAGCAAAATTGATATTAATCCAGAAATTGCGACTTGTGGAGGATTTGGAGCATTGGAGCATTTGATGGCGGCTCACGCTGAGAAACCTTGGCCGTATTATGCGATGTTGTCAGTTCTAGTCGGTCAGCCGATTTCGAATTTGAGATATTGTGATCAGTTTAATATGGAGTTGGTATGGACTCATGTATTTGGACTGAGCTCAACTTCATCGGTGTTCGAAGCGATTAATGGGGCTAATTTCTGTTTCGACGCGTTGATCCCGTTGTTCTCGATGTGCCGCGCGGCGATTTATGCGGAGACGAGCAATTCGAACACATCCACCGTTGTTCAAATGATCACATTCATGTATCAGAATTCGTCGGCGTTCTTTCAAATTGCGCACACTGATGAATTCATTCTGGCATTATTTTCGGCGCTCATTCAGGACACCAATTCGATGGGACAACAACAACAACAGAGAAAGGTGTCGGCAAATGATTTTTCACCGGATCCAGAATATTTTCAGACATGTGAGTCATTAAGTTTAGTTGAAAGCGGTCTGGGAAAACTTCCTGAGAGCATGTGTCAGATTTTTCAAACTAGTACTGACTTTTTTCTTCGCGTAAATTGAAAAATTTATAAACATTTCAGTAAAATTTGGAGCTTTTTTCCTGACCTGTAACTTGATTTTCTGACTTGTAACAATTTTTAAATCTGGATTCTGCCTCATTCTGAGCTTGCCATAAGACCGATAATTATGTTTCTGATGAGAAAGCTTGGTTATTTGAAACATAATTATTTCTAATATAATATTCTATTCACGAAAGTGAGCTGGTCCATCTTTTTTTTAAATTACCTGTATATTTCTCTAAAGGATCCCAAAAACATCACATACGATTACAGTACACCTGGAAACTATGCCCGGTAAAATTTCGAAGTTCTTCTGAATATTTGGTTAGCTTCTGTAATTGAAAATTTTCAGTCCTTGCGCAACCAAACGTCAAAATGGTAATGGATTTGCTCAAAAAAGTGGTCTGCGATGATTTACAAGTGAACTCGTCGAAAAACGATACAATTATTGATGTCCTTCTTGATGTAAGCTTCCATTTCACAATATTTTCCTTAATATAGGTTTTATTGTTTCAGAATATTGCTGAAAATGGTCTGACACGGAAGACACAAATCACCTGTCTTACCACACTGATTCACTCAACTCTTGAGCACGTCGTCGCCACTGATTTGCTCACCTCGTCCGCTCTGCCACCAACACAACAAACTCAACCGGTTGCTCAGATTATACAGAATATTTCGAATCTGACGTCTCGTGCAGTTGATGGATATTGGAATGGGTTGATCAATCAGGGAGAGTCGATTCGAATGCTCAGCACATTGTATCATTTACAAGCACTGGTGGCGAAAAAAGGAGTTGCACCAAGTGGTGGAGATATGGTGGTGAATGGTGTGATGCGCATCACGTTGTTCATTTTGAGCAGACCCATTGATTGTGTACCGGTTCAGTTGGCGGTATTGGATGCGTTGAGCTCGTTGGTTTCAAAAAGGTACTTGATATTCCAAGCTTGGGAGAATTTTCGAGTCAAAATAGATGACATTTATGTTTTAAGGTCTAACCGAAACTTTGACAGATTCTTTTAAAGAAAATTTTCGAAATTATAAAAATAAACAACACGTTATTAGTTTATTTAAAACAATATATGTTCCAAAATAATAATCAATGAAGTTTATCAGCGTTGTTTTGCTTTTCTTCCAAAATTTCCGGTCCATGACGCAATCTGGCATTAAAAAAAACCATACAAGATTCTAAAAAGTGAATTAACCTCTGTTTTAATTATTAATTAGAATAATATTGATTAAAATAATATAAATATACTAATTTGCTCTGAAGAAGAGCATCAGACACACTGTGTGCAAAATGAATATGCTCTCGAAGAGTTGGCTTGAAAAATAAGCCTATAATTTGTATCTAGATATAGCATCCGTCATTCATTCTAAAAAAAAGGCAGTTTTTCTGTTTTCAGGCGCGCATAATAATAGGATCGAGCTTCGAGTTCTGTTGGTTGCCGCTGTGAGCTCGAGCATTTTAAAATATAGCTTGCCTATGAGCGACACATATTTCGAAGTTCATAAGTATAAAAAATTGAGATTTTTTGGAACTTTTCATTTATCGCAAAATTGAAGTTTTATTTCATTTTGAAGATCGTGAAACTATCGAAAAAAGGCCTCAAAATTTAGCTTCGAAGCTTGCTCCAAGCGCGTTCATTCTCTATGTCAATCTCCAGGTTTTATTTACTGCTGAAGTGCTTATTCTTCGATGCGAAAAAAACCTAGAAAGCTTTGAAATATTGTGATCCACTGTGAATGTTCTAGAGCTCTGTAAGATTTTTAGAACAACACGGTTTTATTTGAAATTTTACATAGGGTTGAAAAACGCAATAACTTGAAAGATTCACAAAATTTCCTTTTTTTCAGATACCTGTTCCTGGCGACAAACGAGACATGGTTCTACGCGAGTCTCACTCATCTCATTTTCATGCTCAGCGTCACTCCCGATGTTCTCTACTACGACAATTCATCGGATCTGGATCGAACATCGGCTCAAGTGGCTCTTTGTGCCTCACGTGTTTGGACCGATCTCATTCTCCCCAAACAAGCGCTTATCGAAGAAGTCTTCAAACGCCCGACAGTTTCGGAAATCAACGCTGCTCGCGCACTTCTCGCACACGCCGCCGGTGTTCATTGGCAACAATTCGTCGACTCACAACTTCGTAGCTCTTGCTCTTTCTCGAATTCGACATCGGCCACGGCCACCACCAAAGAGATGATATCCAGTCGAATCAATAAAGTGGCGTCGGGAATTTCGAGATTCGCCGCTGCGCGAAGTTTGTCGGTATCTACAGTAACCCAAGCGGTAGCGACTGTCAAACCGTGGAAATCGTCGAATTCGGTGGACGCGAATGTGATATTCATGTGGTTGAAGGTTCATATCAGCCTGATTAAAGAACTTCTTAGAGCACAAACGTCGAGGTGAGTTGAGTTCAAAAAAGTTTTCAATGTCAGAATCAGTTATGATCAAGTTTTATTTTTGAAGAAACTAAGAAAAATTCACGATTTTCATCATTGCCAACCATTTGTTTTTCGAAATAAAACAGATCAGAATCTCGAAGAATAAAAACGTGATAAAAATGTATTCCAACATTTTCGTATCATTTCTTGAAAAATATGATTCTTGATCAAAACGTTAATGTTTTAGACAGATATTAGATTCACAAAATTCTGAAAATGTAGGTTATTTCCTAATACAACAATTCATATTTTTACAGCATACCTAACATGATCTTATTTTTTTAGATATGATGAATGGCATGCGCATGTTCGAAAATGGTGTCTCCACGATTGGCATCAATGCGAAGCCGAGCTCACACGAGAACGAGGAATTTGGGGACCTGAGCGAGCGTCGAAACTCGAAAAGTTCAAACTCGATCTCACCGAAGGACCCACTCGCATCCGTCGGAAACTCATTCCCAATCGCAATTTCTACCATCTCTACCCGTATCGACCGCATCTCGATGTGCCGACTGCGAAAGCTCAGCGAGCAAAAGTCGCTATTTCGCATGATTCGAAAATCTATTATGAGCAATGTGTAAAGTTCCGCAAACGAACGTTGGATATGAGGATTATTGATTCGAATGTGACGGTCAGCACACCATCGGAGGAGAAGGCGAATTTGTTGATTTATACGTCCTTCACGGATTTGTCACGTAATATTTATATTCGCTAAAAATAGATCTAATTTTAATAGTATATTTTCAGAAATCAATTCATCACTTATCCGCCGATTATCAACTACAGTACCCCCTCCATTGCCAACATCCGAAGTTGTTGAACTTAACGAAGAAGAAGAACTCGATGAGCAACAGCAGAAAAAAGAAGAATCTCCCGAAAATTCAGAATCCTCAACATCCGAAGCCACATCTCAAAACAAACCCCAACTCCAAAAACCGGAAGAAGAGAAAAAGCCTGGACCAGATAATCAGACATTGCTCCGATTGTTGGAACAAGGCGAACAACTGCATTCGATGTTCAGATGCGCGAGAATTCAGGGATTGGAAACAGCCGAAGGATTGTTGCTCTTTGGACGCGATCATTTCTATGTTGTTGATGGTTTCACGTTGCTCAAAACCAAGGAGATTCGAGATTTGGACTTTTTGAGCTCGGAGTGAGTTTTTTGAGAGTGTTGATATTAATTATACATATCTACAGCAACATAGAACTTCCTAAAATTATCATAATACATTGAATACTGAATAATAGAACTGCAGGACCTTCTGAAAATGTTTTGTTAATTTTTCCAAAAACTGCGACAAAATCTGGTTAATTTTCAAGACAAAAGTATGATGTGCTAAATAGAAATAATTATTTTATAATGTTCTGTTTGAAAAGTCATGAAAATACATCAAATAATTTTAAAATAAGCTTCTAAAATGTATCACAACACGTTTGTCTAAATAGTCATAGTCATACGTAGAAATCAATTTTGATATTGTTAATTCAATAAAATTCCATTCACGAATAAAAAAACATCATTAATTATAATTTTTTTTCAAAATATGAGTTTGTTCCTATAAATAAACTATCTTTAAAATTCTCGTTTTCAGTATGCATGATCCGATTGTTCCATATCCAGCTACTGGCGCTACCCAACCTCCGAAATCGTCTCGTCTTTGCTCGAAGTTTAGCTACAACATGATTCGTGAAGTGCACAAACGACGATATTTGCTCCAACCCATTGCTCTCGAAGTTTTCAGCTCGGATGGTCGCAATTATCTGCTCGCATTCCCCAAAAAGATTAGAGATCGTGTATTTGACAAGTTGACATCAATGGCCACGCGATTGTCGGATAAGGTAGATCTTTTGGGGAGCCAAAAAGTTGGCGGAGCATTGCTCAATTCACTCATCGGACAACAAAGTGTGACGCAGAAATGGTTGAATGGAAGTATCACGAATTTCCAGTATTTGATGCATCTGAATACCTTGGCTGGAAGATGTTATAATGATCTATCGCAATATCCGATCTTCCCATGGATTGTCAAAGATTATCAAAGTGGAGTGTTGGATTTTACCAACCCGGCAGTCACTTTTCGCGATTTGAGCAAACCGATGGGCGCGCAAACACCCGATAGATTGGAGCAGTTTCTGAAAAGGTATCGAGAATGGGATGATCCCTCGGGTGAAACTCCCCCGTATATGTATGGAACTCATTATTCATCGGCGATGATTGTTGTCTCGTATCTGGTGCGACTCGAACCATTCACTGGCCAATTCTTATCACTCCAAGGTGGCCATTTTGACCTGGCCGATCGAATGTTTCATAGTGTTGGCGATGCGTGGCAGAGTGCCAGCAAGAATAATATGGCTGATGTGAAGGAGCTGATTCCGGAATTCTTCACTCTCCCCGAAATGTTTGAGAATGGCAATGCTTTCGATTTGGGTGTGAAACAGAATGGCACACAGGTGAACGATGTTGTGCTCCCAACATGGGCTCTTGGCGATGCGCGAGAGTTTGTGCGGTGTCATCGACAGGCATTGGAAAGCGATTATGTGTCGTCGCATTTACACGAGTGGATTGATTTGATTTTTGGATATAAGCAGAATGGAGAGGAGTCGATTAAGGTGACTAAATGGTTTATTGAGGGTTTCTCGGCCACGAACTGGCTGAAAAGTAACGTTTCTTTGTTTTTTGGCTACAAACGCATAAATGAAGCCACTTTTTTTTCATACTGCTGCATAATTTTGGTGCTTTTGAGACCTAGAAACTTCATCCAATGTGACCTGGTTTGAAAAATATGTCGCAAATGAAACTTTGGCTGCCCTTCCTATTTTATTTTTTCAAATTAGACTTGAGTAACCTGGATTGAGGCATTATAAACTCTGGGAATGACAAAATTTGTACCTCACACGTTCTGAATTTTTTTGGAATGGTCGTTCGAAGAAGTGACCTACATATGTTACGAGAATTTGATATTTTCTATATTCAATTATTCGAACGATCTGTGCAAATTTGTAGTTTTGATGTTATTATTGTGAGAAATTATGAATTTCTGCTTCTGTGCCTAGAAATATCATATTTGATTTTCGAAATTACAAAAAATAGGTCAGCATAGGATCCCAAACTCAGACGTCAAAATGCTTGTTTTTCAATAGTATTGTAACCTGGAATTTTTGTTTACTAGGTCCATAACAATCTGACCAAAAAGCCACTGAACTTCTAGATCTCTCTGAAAATTGTAATCGTAACATTTTCCTTCTTACAGGCCAACAATTTGTTCCATCACTTGTTCTACGAAGGAAGTGTTGACTTTGAGCGAATCGATGATCCGCTCACACGCAATGCCACTATCGGATTTGTCAACAATTTCGGACAAATCCCGACCCAGTTGTTTAAAAAACCGCACGCCCAAAAGAAGGTGAACATCATCGAGGGGTATAGTAATACGCCGGGAGTCACCACGCCGAGATTGTTCTATCATGCTATTCACAATTTGACTCCGCCGCAAACACCGTTTAAAGGTTGGTTTTTGAGTCAAGCTTTGAACGATTCAAGGTCGAAAATTCGCAGTTTAGAGTCAGAAAGTCAAACCTCTGCGACCCCAGTCAACCTCAATTCATTTCAGAACTTCGATCCGCCGTCGGAAGTATCAACCAAAATGACAAAATCGGCGTCGTCGCTCTCGAACAGAACAAAGTCCTTCTAACCGGTTCAAATCGATTCGTCACATGGGGTTTGCCAGATCGAAGTGTTCGAATTGGTCAAATCGATTCGGATAAGTCGGTTTGTATTCATGAAATGTGCGAGGTCGATGAGATGACTTGTGTTGCCGCCGGCGATGAATGGACCCTTTTCTATGGAAATACCAGTGGATGCATTACGTGAGTAAAATCCCCATAATTTTAAAATACTCAAGTTTTTGCAGAGTCTGGAACGTTAATACGAAACCATTGGCCATGAAGAAGGTTGCGGTGCTCAATGGTCATTCGGATGCTGTCACCTGTCTTGTCTCGTGTCAATCGCATGCTGTGCTCATCTCGGCGTCGCGCGACTCCACTGTGCTCATTTGGCATCTATCGGAAATGTTCTTGATTCGACAATTACCCAAACATCCTCAACCGGTAGTCGCTGTAGCTGTCAATGATTCAACAGGCGATATTGCGACAGCATCGGCGACGATTTTGCATGTTTGGACGATGAACGGACAACTTTTGGCGAAATTGAACACGTGTGATGTGGCGCCGACGATTGATGCGCAACAAATGATTATTAGCTTGGCGTTTTCGACAGTAAGCGTTTTAAAATATAAAACATGTTCAATTTCAACATTGCTGAACTTCAAAAATTACTTGCGATGTGATATCAGGTTCTGTCCACGTCTAGTCTTTCAAATGTTATCTTGTCGCACCCGTTTTCTATGTTGTAGTAGACTTTTCAATTCTTGAGGGTATGGTTGCAATTTAGGCTGTTTTGAGCCGGTTATCGGGCGTAAACGAGTTTTTTCAAGTAAACCAAAAAAAAAATTACGATTCTTCACATGCTTTTTTCGAAATTCAACAGGAAGAGATCGAGGAAAAAATATTTATTTTGAAAAATATCAACATTTTTGAGGGAAAAAAAGAGCAACATTTTTTTGTGGAAAAAATCGGTCCTAAAAACGGGCCGAGATCTCGGGCAGATAAACAAGTAAATACAATTTTTTATTCAGATGAACGAATGGGATAACGACAATGTGATAATGTGTGGAACAGCTGATGGATGTGTCAAAATCTATTCCTGTGTCATGGTTGAAAACGATGGAAGTATCAACACTGACGACGCCTCCGCGTACAATACCCTAGATGCGACTGGAACCTCGAGCAAATCGACAGTTATCGCGGCGCGACTCGAAAAACAACGACGAAGATTGAAGGGTAGTGGAGGCGCGGCGACGTTGACCTCATCCGATTCTGCTGCGTCATCAGAGCCTGCTAGTCCAAAAATGTTCCCAAATGAGGTGAAAAATAATGTTGGAGAGATGGAGGCGCAACAGCAACAACAGAGATTTGTGCGAGTTCTCATACAACGCACCGCGTTGACGATGCACACCGCATTCAATCGACCTGATAATGTGCATCCGGCTCCAATAACGGCGATTGCGCCGAGCAGGTTGGCTCTTTTTTACCAGGTCCCGTTTATGAGCTATTTCACTTTCAGAGATCACAAATGTTTGTACATTGGCGACGGAATTGGTCGTGTTTGGTGTTGGCAGAGTGGCGAAGCGGGCGGAAGAGCCGATCATTGGGTGCAAGATGTCACGCGACAACGATGCGACGATTGTGAGCACAAATTCAGCCTTGCTGATCGAAAACATCATTGTCGCAATTGTGGACAGATTTTTTGCTCGTCGTAAGTTTTTTTGAGAAGGACTCAAAGACAAAAGTTGAAGTTCTCATATCCAAGCTTTTCGTTACCAAAAGTCAAGAATTTTCAGCCTGAAAAAAACACAAAACCTGTATTTTTTACATTTCCAAGCTTGGTTTCCAATGTTAAATTTATTATATTGCGGCATGAGTTTGTGGGCAAGGCAGAGTTATTTTTTAAGATTTCAGGAGCTCCAATCTAAAATATAATTTGATATTGATGCCGTAAAACTGCAAAAAAAACAAGCGCATTTTACTTTTGAAGCTAAATTGTTTAGTTTCGGTTAATCATGAGCTTGAGTTTGACACCGAAAATTATATAATAACCATTCTGCGAAGCTGCAGAACTTGGCGGAGCCCAATTTCAACGTCTCGTGAAGAAATTCAGAGAAAAGTATGCTGCAAAAATTTATGACATTTATCTATGAGGTCTCATATGGTTTTAAAATCAAGCCAAGTTTAGTAAGAGTTTTATCATGAAGAGCTTCATGGGAAACAATGTCTCAAATTTTGGTGGAGCTTGGCCTAACCAGTGCAAACCATTTCTTAAATATAGTTCCTGTAATTTTCAGATGTTCCCGCTTCGAATCGCATATCACTCGAATGAATATTAGCCGACCAGTCCGAGTTTGCCGCAAATGTTTCTCGAGATTACAACAAAATTCATAATTTATGTATTATTTTCTTGCTTAATAGTTTATATATTTCTCCCATCACCTAATCAACTAACTTATTTATTTATTTATTTATTCATATATTTCATTTTATAATCCAAACGGGTGTATTTTCTTGTCCTATAGGTTGTTGTATGTGCTTATTACTTTAATTTTTCAGTTTCAGATATAAATTTTACGTATTTTATGAGTGTTTTTTTCTTTTTTTCGACGTTTTTCACGATTTTCTTATTTCTTGGATAAAATCGAGATTGTTTTCGCGCGTTTTCAGATGTTCAAATATTTCAAACGAGGTCTCGCCACGCCGAAACAGATGCTCAAAAACTACAAATTTCCAGAGCTTAGAAAAGAGGATTGTGAGCAGGTATTATAGCTTTGTCATTGGGAGCTCGAGCTAACTTGCGCTCTTTCAGAAATACATTTCTGGATGGGGACCGGGTGGTCAGAAGGTCAACACTGCGCAGAATGCGTGCCAATTGACGCATCTTCGAACTGGCCTGGTTGTTAAAGTTCATGAATCGCGTCTGCTCGCGAAAAATATTGATATTGCGTTTGGACGCATGAAATTGATGTTGGATAGGATGGAGAATGGCGAGAATTGCTATGAAGAACAGTTGAAGGTACATAAAATTAGATTCCTATTTTTGCCGGGTTCAGAGCTCGAATCTGACATCCATCGGACCTGACCCGTTCAAAAATACCAAAAATCCTGGAACCGATCGGACAAACTTTTTCAAACATAATCTTCTGAGAAAACAAAGTTATTGAATTTTTGACGAACGATAAATAGGACCTGATTTTGACACGAAGTATGATTTTAAAAAAAAACAATCGAAAAAAACGAGGAACCTACGAAAATTCTCTAAACCACGCCTTTTTTCCAGCGACTTCAACTCAAAAAAGAAGAGAAAGCGAATCGACGTCGTGAATTGGCACGAATTCAAAAAGCTGAAATTAAGACGGGTGATGTGTGAATTTCGAATCAGAAAGAGAGCAACTACAGTACTTCTCGCGAATTTCCATTGTTCTGACAACGTGTTCATTGTACAAAAAATAAGATATAAAATAAATATATATTTGTGCACATTTGTCTTTGTTTTTCATCATTTAGGAAAAAAATGCGCCGAGTTCAACTTAGAGACTATCTCCGGTGATCGGAACTGTTTTAACATCAATCGTTTTTGTGTAGTCCTTTTTCCAAAATCCAATTTCATTGATTCTCCAAAATTTGTTGCGAACAATTTATATTCATCGAACTTTCCACCGAATCCATTTTCTAGCTTCCTGAAAAAATTAATTTTATCACCAGCGTTTTTTGAAATAATGGGCTTGTCTTTGTTATTGGGCAGTTTTCGAAAAGGGAAACAAGATTTATTTTGTAATTAATGTCTTGCTTCACAAAGTCATTTATTTCAGATCACAAAATTCAAAAACAAACTAACTTCAAAAATTTTCTTCTATTCACTTTGACCAATGAAACTCGATAGATTGGCATCAATTTCAGCGCTGAACTTTTCTTCTCGATTGATGCAGGTTTGCCAGGTTTGACTGAATTTACTTTGAACATAGCTCCCCAGCACATCCAATAACATTTATCAATTTTGGCAGATGATCGTCATCCTTCCATTCCCATGTATCCACATCAATTTTGTGCAATTTCATCTCAACATTCACAATCATCGAAGTAACCTCTAAAATGTAAAAATATTCTGGAGTATATCAAATATATTCTTACTCGACATCTTGTTCTCGATTGATGCAGGTTTGACAGGCTCTGCTTTGCTAACAGCAATCATTATCCCGAAATTCTGACTTATCAATGAGGATGGCAAAATCTCCATTTCCATAAATCCACAAATCGTGTGGTTTCTTTCCCAGGAAAAATTTCGATTTTGGCGTCTTGGTAGACAAATGGAGACAAGAATTCACGAGCACTTCAATGTGCATTCGTTGGTTCCATAATATCCGATTGAGGTGAATCATAGAACAATTCCGGCAATGATTGTGACGAAAGTTGTCATATCGGTGGAGTCGTCCAATCGATTCGCCGAAGTTTTTCAGCCCATTTTCAAATTTTTTGAATCGATTCTCGCAAAGTGACATCCCATTCTTCCAACAACCCAATCACTTTCTTCTTGCTTTCTTCAATTTCAAGGTTGTGACTTATCATTGGAGATGGCAATATATCCATTTCTATGAACCCGCAAATCTTGTGGTCTTTTCCAGGACAAACACAGCTCTACTTTGTTGACTGTAATAATTAGCAGAAGAACTAGCAGAAGAGCACCGTCAAGAGCAGAGCGTATTTCTTGTTAGGACGCGTGGCTTCAGGATGGACAATTTTCTGAAAAAAAAAGTATTAAAACTTATCGTTATATATTCATGTATATCTAGTGCTTTTTTTGATTTTGATTCCAAAAACTTGTTTATTTAAACCGGCTTCTTATTCTTATCATTATACCGCCACTTCAGCTTCTCGCTCGAGTCGCAACGCTCAAAAAAAAGGTATTTTTTGAAAATTATTTTTCGATATTTCTAGACATTTCTCATTTTTGTTTTGATATTTTATAACAATTTTCACCATTGACGAGAAATGACGAGTTCTGATAAAATTCAAAACTGCAAATTTTTGAAAAACTCACTCGTAATAAGAGAAAAACACCTCTTTTTCATCGATATTCTCTCCACAACATTTGAATTCACTCAATACAATAACTCCACCAAAATCTCCTTCAATTGCTTTTCGAACTATTCGAATTTCCCATTTTTCATCTTTTCATTTTTCTCGATATTCTGAGTCGCTTCCGGGTCTGATCTCTGCCTATTCGAATACTTCCCAATGCTCACTTTGAATCATTTCCGCCGCATTTTCTGTCAGACAATGGCAACTTCGCCAGTTTTCTGCTCGCCATCTTGAAATTGAAACTCCCGTATTTAATAAAGCAAACACATTTTGACATCCTTCCTGAAAAAATTAGTTTTAGAAAAAAAGAGAAGAATATTGTACCTTTGTGACTAATCGATTTTGAGATGATTTGTTGGTGTCAAATTTCATTCTCTCCTCATGTTTAATGGTTTCATAGGTATTCTCAGTTTCAGCCGCATTTCCAGATTTCTCGATTTTTTGGTGATCTGAGATTTTGTTTGGCCGGCGGCCTAGAAAACCAACATCAATAGAGCAGCTTTTCTGCACTCTGCTAAAAAAAATTATTTTCCCATCAGAATTATTCTTTCTTTTTCAACTAGAAACAAATATTTCTATCCGGAAACTAATATTCTTAAGAAATAGAAGGCATTCGAAGGAATAAGCAGTTCGATGTGAATTAACGACTTCTTTGTTGAGTTTTTAGTTGTGAGCGTTTCGGAGATTTTCGGAGTTGCGATTTTTCCGTAGAGAAAGGGAGAAAATCGGATTTCGATGATTTCTGAATAGCTTCAACATAATTTATTTTCAAGTCCAGTAAAGCGATATTGATCCTGAATGGACCAATCTAAAAATTCCGCCTAAAGAAGTTTGAAAAAATACTATTTTTTCATTAAGAAATATAATCTTTATGAAGAAATATAATCTATTTTTGAATAGAACATTAAAAAGAAATTTATTATTAGAAAAGTGATTTTTGAAAAAAAAATTAAATATACAACAAATAAAAGAGGCTTCGCTTTCCATACAATTCTACTCCCATTCGGAGTCGTCATCACTCTCATCGCTGAAATCCACGAACCAGAATGAGAAAAGTCTCACCACGCAAATCTGCACCAAAACCGCCGACACGGAGAAGGCCTTTGCCATAGTACCGAGCTGAACGATATGAACACTGTTTCAAACAGTCACCAATAAGTACCCATGTTTTGTAAAAAATCCCGTACACGAACATTAATTTATGTTTTGTTAGTTTTTCCTAACTTTCACAAAATAAAAAACCCCATATTTTGAAATTCCCTCTAATTTTGTTGTTCAAACACCAAGTTTGACGCCGTCTTTCATTTAATTCTTGTTTTTTTGGTTTTTATTGATAAACATTTCAGAAAAAAATGTCTTAAAAAACTCACAGTTAATGGACTAATCGATCGCTTCAAAGAGTCGACAAGCTTTGTGTATTGGACACCAATATTATTCGAGATGTTGTGACGTCTTGGTGCCATATTTTCAATGAAACCCACAAGATGATTTTTGAATTCTGCATTTTTGCCAACAAATTTTTTAAAAAATGTTTGGTGGGGAGGAATCTGAGCTCGTAATTCTTCTTTCAAGCAATTTCTCTTCATCAATCCGTCCATTGTTCTACTCATATTTTTCATTCCTTCTAGATTGCTCCCAAAATGAGTCAGTTCATCAAAATGAGCATCCAATTCGATCAAAAAATCTTTCATCTTCTTTGTATTCTCCTCAATATTCAGAATCTGACGTATTGATTCTGATGGAAGAAGTGGCTGTTTTCGGAACAACTTGAACAATGTCGACTCTCTTCTTGGGCATACTTTGAGTTGTGATGTGAAGTGTTCGAAACCAACATCAGCGCTCAATGGACATGTATTTTCGATATGCCTTTCAGAAGTTTTTCATACATCAGAACCGCTAGTTCGGAATCGATTGTCGAGTTGACTTCGAACCGGCAATAAGCACCTTCCTTCCATTCAAATTCGGACAAATCGATTTCATCGATCTCATTATATGCTCGATCCACATCTCCAAGAATCTCTGGAAAATAATAATATTCTAGAGAACATCAAATATAATCTTACCGTTGAGAATCCCTTCGATTGCTTCCGGCTCCGGTTGTCCGACTACATTTACTTTCCACATGAACCCAATCGAGATACCAATAACGATGATGAGTCGGATGATGAGCCATTGTGAATGCCTCTTATCGCCAAGTTTCGAGGAAATTCGTGTGAGCGAGCGCTAATGAAGAAAGTTTATGGCAAATATCGTGAAGAAAGTTGCCGCGGCAGCTGTGGCATTTTGTTGATTTGATATAGGCAGCCTCTTGACATAACCAAGTATCCATCCCAAAAAGACACTGGTTATATACCAAAGTTCGGATACAAACCACATGATATTTGCAAATATTTCCATACTTCAACAGTTTCAGTTGATAAGCTGACAAAGGAAACCGCCCAACCTTTGGAAAATGATGCAACAATTTGATGACGTTCTATTATTTTTTGCCACTAAAAATGCCACGTTTTCTTTTTCGTGGAAAATGCCACGTCAAAGGTCACGTTTTTATTTTCAAAATTTATTATTTTTCATCTATTTTATTTTTCATCTTACCGTGAGTATAATACACCTTCAAGAATTCCAAAAAAAATTCCCAAGTAATTCCAAAAAAGTCGATCTTCAAAGTAACATGTTTTCAACGTCGAAGCAGGAAAAGAACATTCAAAATTATAGTACCATCAACAAGCTTTTATTGTGACAAAAACGTATTCATTGCAGATAAAGAAACATCAAGTAGAGTCAACAATTGTATCGGTACCACTCGCTCCATGGAAAAAGCACGCGCCGCAAACACACAACACTAACTTTTCAATGAGAAAATCATGCGTTGCGTCTTGCGTCGCGTGCTTTGTCCAACGGGGCGCGTGGTACCGATGAAATTTTCGATATTAATATACATAGTTCAACTACAGGACATCAAATTCCGAGATCAAAACATCGACTTCGTCCAGTTTCCGACTTCTAGCGTCTTCGAATTCGTCGCGAGCCACATTTAGGAAGTTAAGAACGTCGGTCCTGAAAAAATATAGTATTCGTGTTAATGTATTCCAAATTTCTCGCAATTGGTAGAACATTTTATTCGTTTTAATGCATTTCAAACTTCTAGTTTGAGAATCTTTTTTCTCTCGACATTCCTCGTTAAAATTTATAACAATTTAAGTGAGAAGAAATGTTTTATTTCAAACAATTGAAAACAAAAAATAATTTAAGTTTTGCGAGTTTTTGGAATATGCAAAAATTTGTTGGTGTATATCATCTATGATAAAAATGTATCATCCTTTATATAGATTTTTCTAAAATACTTTTAAATGAAAAAAACACTTCAATTGTTCCGAAAACACTTTTTTTTCATTTAAAGTAATTTTTTAAGATTCACACTTACCATAGACAAGTTCTTCTGAATCTCGCTCAAATGCATCACATCTCGTTTCCCATGTCCATTATTGATATCAACATTCATGCAAACTTTCGTACAATCGCGCATTGTCCTTTTCATTCGATTTTGAAAATTCGCGAACTTCTGGCTCAACTGATGTCTTTTTGGGTGGTGGCGCTTGTTGTCGTGGAGCACTACCAGCGGTGGTCTTCCTCCACGGAGCATTCGGATCGGCGGCGGCTTCGAGAATTGCGTCGCACATTGTAATTATCTTCTTTTTTCTTTTCGTGCTGAATCGATTGTTATCCTTTTTCTTTCTCTTGCCTTCGCTTCAGCTTTCGTTTAAGGCGCGTGGCTTGAGGATGGACAAATTTTCTGAAAAAAACAAGCATTATAACTTATCGTTATATATGTATATGTAATCCTTTTTTGGGATTTTGATAGTTCGAATACAAACAGTTTTTCAGGTTCTACTAATTTTTCTATATTTCTCGTCACTTTTCCCTACTTTTAGACATTCCTCGACAATTTCAAATCTTCATTGGTAGAAAAATCTGAGGAGTGATTGAAATAGTTTGAAAATGTCGGAAATTGTTGAGAATCGACTCCTCCGTTCTTTGATTTTGGCTTTTTCGATATTGCTTGGCATTTAACAAGTGACGAGAATAGAGGCGCTCCAATTCAACTCAGAACCGCAAGTGTTTCAAGAACTCGCATATATGATCCACCTCTATCGGTATTCTTTCGATAACATATTTCGAATTTACTCCTTGTCTATTTCAACCAAAGTCTCTTTCAAATGCTTCAAACTATTCTCTATTCCTTCTGAGTCGCTTACGGGCTGAAAAATCAGTTTTTATGCGATGTTCAAAGCTGGAAAAAACGAAAAAAAAGCGAAAAAAAACGTTCAAAGCACCCTCTCTGTTTCACACACTATTTCGTTCCTTCGCGTCGAGACCTTTGACAGTACTCTCGAAATAGCGTGTGAAACAGAGAGAGTTGGACTTGAACTTTAAACGATTTTTATTGGTGATTTTTTGCATTTTTTTCAGCTTTGGACATCGCATTAGAATTTCTAGCCAATTGTCAGCTTACATAACACTTCTGCTCTCTGATCTCTGCTTATTCAAATACTTTCCAATGCTCACTTTGATATTTCTCATTATTTTTCTTCAAACAATTTCTGACACACTTTTGGAAACTGCAAAAGGGTACCTCTGCGCGCATGCGAACAATCGATTTTGAGATGATTTGTTGGTGTCAAATTTCATAAGTTTTCTCGGTTCCCGGCGAATTTTTTCCTTGATTTATTGGTGATCTGAAAATGATGAATGTAACCTCGAAATCAGAAACTTCCGAATTTTCTCAACCAAATAAAAAATAGAGTAATACTAGATAAATGTGAAAAAACTTACTATTTCGAGTAGCACCGATTGAATAACATAAACTTCGGAATAAACAGCGCAACAACACGTCACGTTTGACGTCAAACCAAGAAAAAGGTGAAATTTGTGATTCAGAGGCGACACGGGCGTTTTTTATTTCTTGGCCGGCGGCCTAGAAACCCAACGTCAATAGAGCAGCATTTCTGCACATTGCTAAAAATTTTATTTTCCCATCAGAATACTTTTTTCTTTTTCACCTAAAAATAAATATTTCTATTCGAAAACTGATATTCTTGACAAATAGAAAACATTGGAAGAAAGAAGAAGTAGTTCGATGTGGATTAGCTACTTGTGAAGCGTTTTTGGTGAGTTTTTAGTTGTGAGAGTTTCAGTGGTTTTCGAAGTTGCAATTTCTTCATAGAGAAGAGGAAAAATTCAGATTTCGATGATTTCTGAATAGCTTCAAACAACACTTGTTATTTTGCTTGATTTGTTTTCGTGCCGAATAGAGTCATTCTTATGAAAGTCACAGATCTATAAAACAAGGAAAGTTGTGTAAGCTCTATTTTCACAACATGTTTTGTTCAGATAATTTCTGCAGGTTTATTTTTGATTCCCTGGTCAGAAGAAAGTTTTCACGTGCTCCCGAATCTGCTTCACTACAAACAATTGTTTCATGTCTACTACCATATACTGATCTTTCTTCCAAAGAGTTGTATCTCAGAAATTTTTAATTCTCTTGCAGTCGCGATTGGGAACGACTCCAAAAAAAACTGAAATATATGCGAAAGACGCGGTAATTTTGAAAAAGGAAAATGTACGTTTGCACCAAGTCTAAAAAAGTTTTATTGTTTCAAAACGTTATCATTGCACACACAATGAGATATCAATTAGATATATTTTCCAGTTCATTTGTCATCATTTGTCGACATTTTCCATCATTGTCTTACATTTCTGGTTGGTGTAAAAACAGGAGAGGTTGGTGTAAAAACAGGAGACTTCGGATCCGATTTGATATCTTCATTTAAAATTGTCAAACTGTTGTATATTGAAGCAAAAAGTATCAAGGAAATGAGACAAATCATAATTGTAATAAGAAGATATATCGAGTAGGTATCCAATGGAGAATCAAATTGTTTACATATTGAATGGGCACATTCCAAGTAGCCGGCAACTATAGATTCACAGGGAAAGTCCACGGCGGTGATGTTTTTCTGAAAAAATTCAAGATAGACCTATATTAAGCCAATTGATGACGCTTTTCACAATAATATTCAACATTTTGATGGTCAATGTGTTTTGAGAAACCCTCTCATGTTCGTAAAAACGAAAAATGAGCATTTATACTTTGGAGGAAATGCAAGTTACGGAATTAAACTCACAGTTATTTTATAAATTGCATTTTCGAAGTCTTCTACAGTGCTGTTATATGCATAATTCATATTATCTTTAAAAGAACTCTCTTTCTCAGCTATTTGATTAAGACTATCAATGACGCCCTTCCATCTGTCAATTTCCTCGAAAAATTTATATAAATTATGTGTCATCAAGCTAACTTTTGTTTGTTTGCCATCAACTGTCACCAAACACTTATTTTCATATAATTCGTTCACTCTGTTATAAATTTTTCTGGTCGTTTCCAAACCTTCCGAGACACTCGACGGTAAATCTATATGTGTGACTGGTTGTATAAATGAAGTCAAAATCTTTTTCTTATATTCTTCTATTTTGAGATTTTGATATATTTCATCCCGATTTATCAATGGAAATATTTTAGCAAATACAGTCGAGTTGGATGTTGCACACAATGAAAACTCTCTATTTCCATTGGAATCAGGTATTGGAACAGTGAAGTTGGCAACCCCAAATGTATCATTTTTGAGTGGACAATCGAATTGTCCAACAGTTCCAATTGATACAATCAATACAATAAGACCAGATATGATTGTCAAAATGGCAGTGATACAAAACAATATGGATATTAGTTTAGAAGGAACACACTTTTGACCAAAAAGTGATGGACGGTATAGGGTAATAATGGATATAATTGACATAATTATGAGCATAATACATACAACGTTGACAAGGAGTTTGACAATATTCTCGGTGATCCAAAAAGTCGCCAATTCTCTCATTTTCCGGCCCCATTCTTGTTCAGTTTCGTCTGATTTGATGATGTCGGTTTGAAACTTGTTGATCATTTTCTAAACAAAATTTTCTAAAAAAATGTCTAAAAAAACTCACAGTTAATGGACTAATCGATCGCTTCAAAGAGTCGACAAGCTTTGTGTATTGGATACCAATATTATTCGAGATGTTGTGACGTCTTGGTGCCATATCTTGAATGAAACCCACAAGAACCTTTTTGAAGTGTGAGTTTTCACGAACGAAGGTTTCCAAATCTGCTTGGTAGCGAGTCATTTCTTCTTGTAAACCTATTTTCAAACGATTGTCCTTCACCAAATCACCCACAGTTCCACTCATATTCTTCATTCTATCGAGTTCACTTCCAAACTGATTCAGTGCATCAAAATGAGCATCCAATCCGACCATCAACATTTCGATCTTCTGCGTATTCTCATCAACCTTCAGATTGTGACGAATCAATTCTGATGGAAGAAGTGGCTGTTTTTGGAACACATCGAACAATGTCGACTCTCTTCTTGGGCATACATTGAGTTGTGATGTGAAGTGGTTGAAACATAAACTCCGGAAAAACCCAGCGCAACAACACTTCACACCAATAAAGATGAAATTTATGATTCACAGGCGACACAGGCGTTTTTCTATTTTTTGGCCGGTGGCCTAGTTGTCTGAGTTGTATCTCAGAACATTTTAATTCTCTTGCAGTCGCGATTGGGAACGACTCCAAAAAAACTGAAATATATGCGAAAGACGCGGTAATTTTGAAAAAGGAAAATGTACGTTTGCACCAAGTCTAAAAAAGTTTTATTGTTTCAAAACGTTATCATTGCACACACAATGAGATATCANAATTAGATATATTTTCCAGTTCATTTGTCATCATTTGTCGACATTTTCCATTTTTCTGGTTGGTGTAAAAACAGGAGACTTCGGATCCGATTTGATATCTTCATTTATAATTGTCAAACTGTTGTATATTGAAGCAAAAAGTATCAAGGAAATGAGACAAATCAGAATTGTAATGAGAAGATATGTCGAGTAGGTATCCAATGGAGAATCAAATTGTTTACATATTGAATGGGCACATTCCGAGTAGCCGGCAACTATAGATTCACAGGGAAAGTCCACGGCGGTGATGTTTTTCTGAAAAAAAATTCTTGTTCACGAAAAAAAACACTTAAGACAGATTCTTTGTAATAAGGCAAATTTTTCGAAGTGGCTCGGACAAAAAAAGTCATAGTCTCCGATTGGGCTCAAATTTTTTT